>JAECUM010001080.1:0-239335 GCA_016617855.1 Megalonaias nervosa
TGTAGCAATATGACTCAAAAATTGTTAAAGCTACATTAAAAATCCAAGACACAGACACACACATGATTTGGATCTAAAATTTACACACGTTTCAGAAATATGTTGAATAAAATGCAGTCCGACGTATTTTATATGAGGGAAGACTACATAAATGAAGCAAACAGATCTGCCGGATGTTATTGTGAACAGCTGTCGCAGTGTACATGTATAGCTGGAAGTCAATAACTTACCTGGAATTTGCACAGCTATATAACCTACTGAAATTAACGCAAGATAATGTACATTAAATTTATCAGTTAAAAGACGTAAAATATTATTTTCCGTTACAAATTATGCTGATCCACACACACACACACACACACACACACACACACACACACACACAAAACACACAAAACACACACACACACACACACACACACACACACAATCATAACGGTCACGATTTACTGTACGTGTTATCTCCCTTCAAAATACAAGGAGGACAGACAGAGTTATCTCCTTTCAAAATACAAGGAAGACAGAGTTATCTCCCGTAAAAATACCAGGAAGACAGACAGAGGTATCTCCCTTTAAAGAAGTTCATTCCTTATAATTAAAACATCAACGGTAGCCATTAAAAATAATTCATTGTCGTGTTTATACAAATAAAATTTAATTTTTCCGCTTACTTTTCGATGACATTCAAATAACTCTCTCATTGCTACCCTGTTGATAAAATACTTACTATTTCTGCAAAAACCTTCGGCCGATTCAGGTCAATATTAAATTTTTGTATATTTTTCTTCACTGATCGGATCATGAAGATTATCGTATTTCAGCATAAGCTCATCTCTCAACTTTTCAAGATAGTCAAAATATTTGCTGTTATCTGATTTAATAAGCAAGAAGGATTTATTCTATCAAATTTACTAAAACAAATACCTGAAATTTCATCATTAAATTCAAATGATAATTGCTGGCCATCAACAATTATTTCTTTAATATTGCTACTAACTCCATCGGCTAACGTTAACATTTAGAACATTATTTCTAAAGTTTGGACAAAATTAATTAAAGATGATATCGAATATATCACCTCCGGTACTGGCATAGTGTCCAATAGCTAACGTATTAATTCCGTCCTCACAGTATTGTTTGTCGTCAAAATTACTTAGTCCACGTTTTATAATTGTATCGGTTTCAAGTTTGTGATGATTTGTTCTGATAACATTTGTTTTAATAAAGCTGACATTATTGTTTAGCGCTGCTTTAAAGTCATCAAATTTCATACACTTTTTTACATATCCGCGAGGAATACCTTTTGCTTTTTTGGTCAGTTTTTTTGTCATCTAAAATTACGGCATACATTTTACTTCTTTGTCCAACAAATTCCCTAACTGGCACAAACATAAACTCATCTTTCAACTTGCCGATGACTTTTTTATTTGCATCATCATGAAATCCACTACTTGTTAGATAATCCGATAAATCAAATAACTCCTTATCATCATAAACATCTTGATAAACATCCTAACATTTTATGTTATAAACAAGTGAGTCCGTATCAGTAAATAGCAACTCGGAATCTGGCCACTTCTTTTTGGGAAAATTATAGTGAAAGTCGTACATTATCCATTTTGATATGTCAGGTACAGCTGCACCAACATAAATCGGTTTATTTAACTTTAAATTTGTCTTTCGTCGCTGTATTGCAACAAGATTTTCCTTAAATATTTTCATACTGACAAAACCGTCGTCGTTAACTAATTTATTTCTGCGATTTACATTATTTACAATTTCAATATTGACTCGCTTTCTGATACTTTCCATCGTCTTACCAAACACGGAATTGTTCATCAACTTGATACAGTTTTTCTCAAAGTCGGTCTTAGCAATAGCACGACATTTGGTATTTAAATCAATATAATCTTCCATCCAACGAGATTGATTAAATTTTAGAACGCGATGAACCTTCATAAGGACTAGTTCAGCATCTACTGCTTGTTTTAAAGTTTTTTTAAATGTATCATGTAATTTCTTTTACTTAACAAATTTGGAACTAACTTATTAACGATCGAATTTTTGCTGTTGTCATTGCTTGTTGTTCAGGTGATAATAAACTATAATCGATCATCATTGACTCTGCACAAAATGGAGAGTCGTTATGTAGATCATGTAACGAACTAGGATAATCAAGATCAACTTCAACAAAATAACTGACATCAGAAAAATCAGTATTGAATTTTCTGGGGAGATTTTTCTCAGCTTCTTTAAGAAATTGATCTGGAGTTATCCAATGAAATCCACTGCACTGCATTGGCTCTGACATTACTTAACCATGCAAATTATTTTGATCTAGATAAATAATATAATTTGACGGTAAATTTTTATCGTCGTTTTTTAAGTACTTATACTTAGCTACTGCATATTTTTTGGTTATAACGCTAATTCCGCCTCTGATACCTTTTTCAATAAAATTAAACATATCAACATCATTTAAGAGATCCAATTCTATTCTACTTGTTTTTAGCAGATCATCCCATGACAATCCTGGCGCAGAATAATACCAACATGGGTCTAATCCATAATTTTCTTGACTAACTTTACGAAAATTTTCGAAAACATCAGCTAACAATAACACATCTGATTTCAAGTATAAATCATGATAATCACCAAATGTCTTACAACCAAATTTATTCCAAATATCTTGTGCATATTTATCATCGTCATCTGATACACCTTCGCCTTTTAGTTGTGAGTAAAATTTATCTTTTTCGGGCAGAGAAGTTTCATCAAATCTGCTCCAGTCGTCGAGATACTCGTACGGAAGGACAGGTAGGCATAATCCCCACCAAAGCAACTTTTCAGATTACCAAAACTGCTACAACCTTTTACAAGCTCATCCAGCTCCGCCGCCATAAATTGCAGACTGTCGATGAAACGTAATTTACCGAGCGTAACTGACATATATTTTTCAAAATTGTTTGGAATACATTTTATTATATTATTTAATTTTAGTTTAGATTTAAGTTCCTCATCGCCAAATGCTTCGACAATAATATGACTATCATAACCACGGAAATTATGTAAAACGACAGGAATAAAATCTTGCTCATGAAATTTCAAATTACAATTATTATGTGCTGCTCCACGATATTGGCCGGTTAGATGACAGTGATCGCGCACTTTATCGTTTGACATAGGTTTCTCGCAGATGTGATAATTAACTACCTCATCAAAATCAAGTTGTTGTTTGGGTGTTATTTTCACTGGAGCTCTTTTAGATAATCTGTTGAAAATTTTATTAACATCATCTATTAAATTTTTAGTAACCACACGGCAGGATTTTTACCCCTATACAATTTTATTGGACTTGAAACGCAATCGTTAGCGCAACAAACTATTTTATAAGCTGCTCCACAGGGAACGTGTTGTATTTTTCTGGTACTTGATTTATTTGGATCATTTTCTGCGCCTGCCCCAGGAACAAGTAAACACTCTTAGTCAGCATAAATAACAAACGGAATACTTAATTTATGATTATAATTTTTAAGTTTTAAAACTTTTTCTTTCTCTGTTGGCATTGTTATTTTATGAACATTAACACAGTATTTAACATGCTCTTGCAGTTTTTCATCCTTAGAAAAACCTTGCAAACAACGATAACAGAAATATTTCTTATTTTTATCTATATTATGCTGTCTACCAACTAGGCCGTTAAAGTTTCTATCCAAACGTAATGTCCTTTATAAAACAGCAAGTTTATTGTGTTTTGTGTAGCTTTTTCTGAAATGTTTCTGGGATAAACATTTTCACGCTCGTCAAGACCAAACACATTAACTGAAATATTATTTTGCTTTTCAAACTTTGGTATTTGATTTCCTGCAACTGGAAAGTTAATGCCATTAAAATTTAATTTGAATACGTGACTAATATAGTTGTCGACGCGATCAGCATTTTTTTTCTGCTGGAAACATCGCAGAGAGGATAGCCCACTGGAAACATTTGTTATCAGAGTTCTTTACGTTTGTGCAACATTTTTTGTTTTTAATTTTTTGAGGCAGGTCCATATACGAACTGTGTGAAATAAAACTTCCTCCATCTCCGAAAATTTCCAACCTTATCCTGATGCAGTAAATTCTTCCAATTTTTTTATTTATTTCCTGATGTATTTCGTCAGCGACTGAGGAAATATTTGTTCCAGCTAATATTTTTCGTGATTTAGCTGTTAAATATGGTTCGGCAATCTCGGTGCGGAAATCTACATTGTGTAATTTTGATAAAATAACATGATACTGTACTATTAGTTTGATATTTTATGTACTGCAAGTTCTTGCGTTACAGTCTGATATAAGAGATGAAAAAAATTTGTCGAGTTAAAATTTGCTAAGATATTTTGATTATCAAATTTATAACTGTTATCAAATCCTGCAAAAGCTGTAGCTATTTTTGTAGGTTTCCTATAAGGCTCATTTTGGCTATATCTCGCAATTTCAGCATTGTTACATTACATTTTATATATTTAATTGATATCACTATTTGAAAAATCAATTAGAGATAAAGATTGTTTAAGGTATAATGACACAAAATTTGAGTTACATAAGACTGACACAGAGGAACAGGAGGAATATTGTTCATCCGATTTATAATAGTATATGTTAGGTTCAGTGATTCACGTCAAGTCCGGAAAACCGTTTGGTAAATTAACACCAGCGGGTTATAAAATTAGTGTAAAATCGGAAGGAGTTACCGAGCGAGTTGGAATGTTCAGGAAAGATTTTATTTATACACTGTTTTGTGATGAAATTTCAGAAGGACAACGAGTATATCACATTAATGGTGCAATTACTGATGATAATTTTGAAAATTTGTCATTACATGAAGAATTCAACCTCATCCCGTATTTGATTTATACGAGGCAAATGAAAGAGGAATTATCCGAAGTATAAAAACAAAAAAAAAAATATTAGGGAATTTACGAAAATATGGATACCTTGGTGTAAGAGTTAGAGGAGTACAAACAGATTTTGTTGGTTATGAATCACATCGTTTTATTTACGAAACGTTTAACGGACCTATACCCAATGGTTTCGTGATAGACCACGTTAACGGTATTAAAACAGATAATCGTCTAGAAAATCTTGATCTTGTTACGCCAAAGGAGGATAGCCGACGAGGACGAGGTGGTGGTTGTAATTTTAAAAATCCTAAAAGACCTATTGTTTCAATAAATGCAAAAAACGGAGCAAAACTAGTATTTCCTTCAATAACAGCTGCTGCTCGATATTATAAGATAAATCCTATAACAGTTAAGAGAGTTGCAGATGGCAGAACAAATCAGCAACATCACAATTGACATTTGACAGAATCATCTTCAAATACGACAATTAATTATATTTTCCAGCTCGATTTAGTTAGGCAAATGTGAGCAAATATTAAAACATCATCTTTGTTAAATTTTAGCGTCATTACTGCGCTATCATCAAGTTTATTTTTTTCTGCTGCTGTTAGCAGAATTTTATTAGAATCACCCTGCATCACATTAACGTTGACAAAATAAGAACTATATCCCGACAAACATTTTCGCACTGCTTCGGCTAATTCTCTGTAATTTAATATATCAACTTTCTGATGATATTTTATCTCGTTAGTCATCTTATTATTGTAAATTAGGAAAAAATATATTATAATATGGACTTGATGAAACGACTTGCTGATATAATCGCGGACGATAATTTTACCGCAGGAGATGTTATAGTTGCAGATAAACACAACTCTGTTGGTTATACAGAAGACGATATTCTATTTAAAAACGACGACGAACAAGACGAAACTGTTGGCGTGGTTGATAAAAAAAATTACAGCAGACCGACAATTGGACGATATGATGTTAGGTATCATATCACAAAGAAAATCTCGAAATTTAATTTTTCAGTAGATGAAAATCAGTCTTTTTTGGCGGCTGATAAACCCTTTTTAAACATTAAAATTCCAGGCCGACAGAAAAATATAAAATTCAACTTTATATTTGTCAAGATATTGAACCTAATGACGATCTCTGACGGTCGCAGACAATATCTAATATCGTTATGTAAACCAACAAAATGTGAATCTGTCAAACGTAAGTACGTGGAAATTTATAACAATATTATTTCAATATAGATTTTGTTGGAACCCAGCTGTTAAATTTATCGCTGTATCCACGCCACTTGACAAGGCTTTTATTACCTTTTTTCCTAATAACTTTTTCAATAACAAATATATCTTGTTCAGTTTTTTGTAGTTCTTGTTCGTAAAAACTACCTGTTATTGGCTCACCTAATAAAACCTTTAGTGCATATGTTACAGGTATTGTCAGTAAAACTTTATCAACAACAAATACTTCTTCGCTCCAGTTTGGGGCAAATCCTTTTTCAAATGTTTTTTTTTCGTCAGACAAATTCTAACTCGATCACCAACTTTAAATTTATGTCTGCGGTACATGTTTTCGTTTGCAAGAATTGAATTTTTAATTGCGTCGCTTGGTGACATTTTTATTGATCTGTGCTTCGTGTTATTATAATTATCAACAATCTGCTGTAGATTGTCGATGTATTTATTTGTATTTTCCATGTCAAATTTTTATGTATCAGTTCGTTTAGTGTGCGATTAAATCGCTCGACGACGACACTTTTTCCTTCGTTTCCTGTAACATACTTTTTATGTTATTTTGTTCCAGAAACTGTACGAATTTTTATTAAAAAACTCTGCTCCGTGATCAGTCCAGACCTTATTCGGCCTTCTTTCCGTACTAACGATAATTTGTTTTAACGCATCAGTCATCGATGTTCCTGTTTTATCCGAAATATGTATACTAAACGCGTATTTACTAAAAACATCTATGACGTTAAAAAGATATTTCTTTGGAGTGCCATCAGCGCCAAGTTAAATTTACCGAGGTCTGACACATCAATTAAATCTATTGCCCAGATATCGTCAACGGCATTCAAGACAACTTTACGTCGCGTAAACTTTTATTTTTAGGTTTATTTAGCTCTGATGCCAGATCATTTCCAAGACGTAACTTATATTTTGTTCGTATCATTCCTTGAACTAACCTTTTATCAAATCGTTCTCGCATATTTACAGGTTTCATATCTTTAAGTTCGTCTAGCATTACCTTATCACAGTCTGATTTTGAGCTCTCTGCACGAACGTTATCAGGACGTTCTATATCACGATAACAAATATCATGACGCATTGCTATTGCATCGACTTGATTATAAGGTTCTTGTCCTGGTAATGGATTATCGTTTTCGTCTAGCTGTTCGTCCAGTGGGTTGTACGGCCCAGTATATTTATGGTCAGGCAATGTTCATCTTCCTTTTGGTTTCGGTAATTTTCCAATAAATTTGTGGATATCAATGCCGCTGCCAATTACCTCACGTCGATTGCATGATTGACAGTATGTAACAATCTTATCTTGTTCTATACAAGGATGTTTATCACAGTTACAATTACATTTCATTTTATTTTTTAATCGTCGACAAAAATATTTACTTTCGTCAATTAATCATCTACTAAAATAACCTCCCTGACATTGTCAGGGCAAATTCCAGCTCCGGATAATTTCTTTAAAAACATACTTTTTTTTCTACCGCAAACAGCGCAAATGCTTTTTAACATTGTTCTATTATTTTTTGTTTTTTTTTCCGTTGTCTCATCTTTATTTGTTGTTTTAGTTTTACATTAAAGACAGTATTCCTTAGTTTAGATAAAATTCATTGCAATCTCATCATTAACGTGAGAAAGTTGATTGTCAAACTGCAAAATAAATTTTAAAAAATTAAATTTAGGCTGGGACATCTGTCGAATAAACATAATACAATAATAACCACAAGCTGATGTTCCAACCGGCTGTAGTTGATTAGACGAGTAATTTATTTTTTTAATTTTTTAAAAATATATGTTTTATAAGATCACTCTGAGGAAGTCCGAACGAATCAAAATAATTATTGCTATGGACTGCAACCCAGTGAGTGCTGGATCCATCATCTAAGTTTTGTATGTTTATGATACACGAACCACCTGCAGGTACATTATCTAATTCGTCTCTCGAATATACTCCACGAAATCCGACAATGTCATTCAATTTTTCAATTATATCGAAATTACTCAACGGCGTCTAGCGCCTGGTAGAGTCATTCCATGTCCAATCCCTAGCAGGTTTGGAATTAGACTGCCTGCTAACCCCGCTAGCAGCGGAGCGAAAGGAATAATTTCTCCTTGTTTTGTTTCCCCTGGCGACTTTGGCTTCTTCCTTAGCGTTTGCTGGCATTTTATTGTTGTTTTTTCCCCTGGCGATAAAATCGTTGTTTTCTTTGGCGACTTCTTTTTTTTAGTTGTTGACGATCTTGATTTTTAGATTTTGTCGCTGGTGATTTCTTTTTAGCTGGCATTATATTATTATTGTTACATAAAACTAACGATAAATTTGTTTGATTCCATCACCAGAGACATCGTCTCCAGAAACCGCTTTTTTAGTTGCTCCAGATACTGCCCCTGGCGCTGCTGCTAGTCCCAGTGTTCTAACACTTTCAGAATCTTTGGTAAAATTACAGAAAGTGCTGGTCCATAAAATCCGCCGTGTTTTGCCATTGCTTTACTTGTGCAACTGATAGTTTGAGAACAAAGTGTTTTCCCTGATCGAGCTTTTTGATTTGTTTTCGAGTTAACATTACGTTTACTGCGGTGGCGTTTGTTTTTGGTGATATCATTACGGAGACATGATTACGTTTGGCAACTGCCGCTGATAATTTTTTAATTTGGCCTGGCGTTAGGTATATTTCTCTGGTTGTGTGTATTCCGTTTTTATTTTATACTTGTTTGTTAGATTAAACTTAGACAGTTATCCGGCCTTTTACGGAGTCGATTGTCAAGAATCTATCACTGACAACTAGCGCATATACGTTATACGGATTAGCACCTGGAAGTTGTCCAAGTGTCCAAGTGACCTCAGTATCAACAGTTGATCCAATAACTCGTTCGGGATGTTTTGATATGTCAAAATAAAAAATTGGGTATAAAGACCTAAATTCTTCGATGGAGATTTGGCTTCCACTGTCCGCATCCTGATATTTTTGCATAGCTTCCATGAGTTACATGTACGGCCGAGACACGTTTCCGTACTCGCCCACGGCAAAATTACATTCGATTGCACGTTCGGGATATTGTTTAGAGTTTACTCGTACAAATATTCGTCTGACATCCGCGTTATGAAATATAGAGTTGTTCATGTCTTGATCATTACGGTGGTCTTGTTGTTGAAATAGAACAAACAAATGTCGAGGTGATTGTTCGCTTGACGTAGTTGTAACACGCCAGGTGTAATCAGTTGCGTTAGGAACTACTGTTTGATAAATTTTGTTTTGCTGAAAATATATTTTTTTGTGTACGCGGTCAATAATGATTCGAGTTCCGTTGTTTTAACTACAGATGGGACAACTCGTGGCATCCACAGTGCCAATCTTGTAATAATAAATTGTCCATCAACTACACCAGCGGCGCGCATTATACAATCGTTTTGATCAGCTCTTTCAGAATGAAGTGTATGTTTTATCCCGCGAAAAACTTTGTTATATTCGCGACAAAATCCAAATACTGTACTTAACGGAAGCATCATCTTTATTTGGCGAGATTGTGCGGCAAATGCTTTTCGTTTGGCATATCCCTCGTTATATTGTTGTTGTCGTATATTTGTGGCCGCTAATCTTATTGCGTCTCCGATATCACTAGCTGCATTACCAGCTGGATTGGCGATTAGATTATTATTATTTGCAGTGGGAACGCCAGCACCAGTACGAAATTCATTAGAAACAGCTGTTCCAGTTGAGGTATCTTTAAACCACATCATATTTGTTGCTATTGATTTCGAATAATCATCGCTGAACGAGACGATATTCAGTATTGTACTTGCTATGGGCAAGTTCATTGAAATATCTTCTACGGTTTGATTGGCTAGTTGGTACCGCGCAGTTTTAAATAAACTCCAACCGTTATTGATAAGTGCAATTTCTGTACCAGCTGCAATATTAGCTAGTGGTACAGCCGTATCCAGTAATCGACCACGAACTTCCAACATAGCCTTGTGAGGCAGCAGAAACACGTCCTCGTCTCACGTGTTAAAAGTTCTAACGCCAGCTTTATTTGGTTCGTTTGAGTTTTCGTCAAGATACTCAACATACTCGAATTCTGTTACTGTGTCGTCGGTATCATGTTCTTCGGTAAGATCAAGATAATTTTTAACTGATATTATTATTCTATAGTCTACACAAAATTTGACTAGAAAGCAGCAGGAATTAATCTTGTTTTATTTACATGTTTACGGACAACCTCTTCACGACGTGGTGACAGTAATTTTTTGTTGTAGCTATCATAGCTCGTTCTGTTTCTACTGTTGGTGCAATATCTGATATTGCTCGTTTTATTTCTGCGTTTGACGGCGGTGGGCTGCCTTTAATTTTATCAACAATCTTTTGTCCTACTGCAGTGCCCGCCGCAGATGCGGTTCCCGTCGCAAAAGCTTTACCTGCGTCAAGTACAATTGGTGCTACTTTACGCCCAATTCCTGGGATATTCTTGATCACCTTTGTAAATATATTTCCAAAAATCCACCTACAATTTTTCTTCGGTAAACATTTGTTTGTCTCATCGCTGTTATTAAATTAAGTTTACAAAATTTATGTTGCGCGTAAGTGTAAGTAATACGTGACAATTTCGTTGTTAAGATCTATATGTCGTCCTGATTGATCTGTTAGTTGCATTGTTATGTCCGTGATCTGATTTCCAGGAGTGATCGGATAGTATATTATTTGTCGAGGATTAATTTGGATCAGTGAACCAGGCGGAACATCTGTCGGAAAACTATAGATTGTTTGCCCGCGCCTCCCTAGCGTTAAATAAGACCCTGCTGCAATAGAAGAATTAATCAATATTGTATTTACTTCTGTTATGTAAACCGGTAAATCTCCATCGTACGATATACTTTGTTCTGTAACACTGCCGTATTGTTGACGATTAAAACCCAGCAATGATGCTATACTAGTCGCTGGTGGAAAATCGATTATCAAATTATTTTTTAGTGTGATTCTGGCTCGTAGGGTATTATAGTTTGGAGTTAATTCAAAATTGTTCGCGGCAGTGCCGATTAGTTCTTTAATTGTTTTGTTGAGATCAGTTACATAATATGCTCCGTGTGGTATTTTAACTGACACCCAAGCACCAGAATTAAATGTAAAGTCGTCACTGACGGTTGTTTTTAAATTTGCCATTGAATGCCATATCGTAGCGGAAATTAATCCGATTTCGTACTGTTTACCAGGATCTAGTAGTATTGGCGGATTATAGTAGACAGAAAAATTTGCGGAGTTTCTTGTTGTTTGTGGCGAGTCAAGTAATAGTGTTGTTGACATTTATATAAGATCGTTATGTGAAATTTCGTATTCGCCGGATGTTAGTAATCTGTTAGATCTAAGATGATCTAATTATGTCCACGATCTCGCTGTCGATTTCAGTACCTGTATTACCTGCTTCTTTTGATGAGTCGGTCAACCATTTCTGCGTTTGATTTAAAAACTGGGACACCAAAATCGAGTCTTTAATCAACTTCATTTTTGTTACGACTTTTTCAAATGTTGCAATCATGTCGTAAAAAACCTTTTTTGATACTTTTTTTTTAGTTCGATACTTTTCTACAGTTTTAAGCACAACTGATGCAATTACTCCATTACATATTTATTAAAACTTTGTAACGTATACGGATCTTCCTTGTCGTGTCCTAAATATTGATACGCGGTTTTTCCTTTGTTAATAATTTTATCTAATACTTTAATAAACTCTTCATACACACCCAGTTTCCAGTCCCTTATGTTTTTAATATTATCATTAATCCCTAAATCTTTAACATAAAACTCGATAAATTATCCGAACGTATCAAGAGTAATATCTTCCTTCGCTTTTCTTACTATTTTTTTTCAGGATTTTTCCCGTAATTATTTCGGCAAATTCTTCCACAGCTTCATCAGGTATATTAACAACATTCTTATTTGCGATAACGTAATCAATTACCTCTTGCATTTTATCCTCCCCCATTGTTTCAACAACTTTTTTAGCTGTTTCCTCCGCCTGTGCTTCTTGTTGTTCTTTTAACTGCCCCAACAAACCTTCTTGTCCTTTGAACTGCCCCAAAACAAACCTTTTTCTTGTAATTGTTTTAGTCCTTCTGGAGATAATGTTGATATTCTGGTTGTTTGCCAAGTACTGCTTCGGTAACAGGTTTAAAAAGTTTAGTGGTTGCTTCTTCGGCACCACGTTGTCCTTGACGTTCATCTGTCACTTTTTTCTTAAAAGCAGCTCGAGTTTCAATAAATTTCTTTAGTAAAGCAATTTTTGGTTGATCCTTGGCCATTGCTTATTTTTAATACGCGACATAAAATTCATCTACAGATATGTGTCGATACAAAAACGAAACATTTTAGCTGGATCACGTGCTAGCTTATCAAACAAAAAGAAATTGTATTTGTCTTTGGTTGCTTGATGATATAATTCAATAAATTTATCTTTTGTTACGTCACCGCATTGTTCGTTTGCAATATTTCTCACATCAACATTATCTAGTCCTGGAAATAATGTAAAACATCCCGTATTTCGCCTAATATATATGTCAACATTGTAAAAACCTTGCGCAAGATAAATCGAATTACATTTTTTGTTACGCGACAATGAAAAATACGACTTAATCTTGTTCATCTCCTCATTGTTTAGCGGAATGTTGTCAAATACAATTATTTTATGCTCGGACGAGTCAAGTTCGTTGACAGGGATTAATTCCTCTGGTTGTCTTATTAAAAACGTATCATCGCCAGCGTCAAGCTCGTCACGAAGTTTATCGTTGTATTCGTGTAATAACTCGTATTTGTCTTGTTGAGGATTAATTGTGTAAATGTATACCTTATCGTAACTAAAGTTATCGTTGAGTAAGAGATTTAACAAAAGATTTGTTTTACCAGAGCCTGTACGACCAACAATAAGATAATGACAGTCAGGAAGTTCGTTGTTGTGTTTATGCTTGATTAATCGCTCGGTGTCAAAATTTAATATCGTTGACTTCGCCATTATTGTTATACAATTTTATGTTATATAATTTACATAATATGAGTTATTACACAAAGTTTGGAACAGCACTTATAGGATCTGTTTCCGCTGACGAACCAATAATAACTGATACGTCATCTCTTGTAAAAAAAAAAACCGGCGACACAATGACAGGAAACCTATTTATGTCAAATCAACGAGTTATAAGTTTAGAAATAAATTATCCGCCAATAAATGTTGTTGATACACAAGCTGTTAGTTATGCACAACTATAATCTGTTGACGGTAACAAACTATCGCTGACAGGAGGAACTTTAAGCGGTAACTTGGATATGTCAGGAAAAAAATAATAAATTTAGAAACAGCGTATCCGCCAAGAAACTTAAATCAAACACAAGCTGTTAAGTTATTTACAGTTGAAGTATGTTGATGATAACAAGCTTGATAAAACTGGTGGAACTGTTACAGGTATTATTAACATGTCAAATAGAAAAATCATTGGGTTGGAAACTGAGTATCCACCAGCAAATGTTGATAGCACACAAGCGGTGAGTTATACGCAACTAAAATCCGTTGACGATAATAAATTTAAGAAGGCCGGCGACACTCTGACAGGTAACCTTGTAATGAGCAATAACTTAAAAATAACTGGATTACCGACAACTTCACCACCAGCTAATGAGACTGATGCTATTAGTTACGCTCAGTTAAGAGGAGCACTTGTTCCGTATTTAAGACAATCCGGTGGACCAATGTCAGGTAATATAAATATGAGAAAAAACAAAATAACTACGACATATGTTCCAGTTAACCATAATGATCTAACGAATAAAGCGTACGTTGACAGTGTGTTTAGTGGTGGTATAAAACGGACCAAAAACAATGTTGGGTATATTCCAACGCTTTTTAAGGCAACTGATAACCGAGTTGGTTTCGAGCTAAGTGCATCATCATATTTTTCTGAAAATTATCCTTATCACGCTTTCTCTGATAGACAAGAATGGACTACTAACGGAGAAGTTGAAAATTTTTGGTTTAAAATTAAATGTCCCATTGCAGTTGTTATTTGGCAATTTCATTTGCGACGTCTATTAAACTCTAGTGTTGGTCGAATTTATAATTGGCGATTGGAAGGATCAAACGATGATATCGACTGGGTAATATTGTATAGTACAGAAAACACGTATATTTCAACAACACAATATTTTACGATTCCAACCGCAAATACTGTCAACAAGTACTTGTATTTCCGAGTTTATATTATCGCTGCTGAACATCCGTTTCCAGGACTGACATCATTTCAAATATACACACTTGATGATTAGATTTAATCTAACGTTGTAAAATAGATGATAATACAACTACTCACGATCGTTGCAAGAGAATTTTATGAAAATATTTTTAACCCCAAAATAGATGTTGGAAACGAATCACTATCGGCACGTGTGATAAATACTAGAAAAAAATTTTCAATTCCAATGATAAACTCTCCATTGTCAGAAGAAGAAAATTTTTTTATTCTCGTTATGCATATGCGAGGACCACAACTACTTAAAGCAATAAGAGACTTTGATATTATAAGCAGTTACTGTCATCTTGATGACTGTATAGAAGAAAATAAACAAATTGAAATCCTGCTAGAAAAAATATTGCTCGAGCTTAATCTTGAAAATCTAGATTTGATTATAAAATTAAACTTAGAAAAAATAACGAGCTTATGGTGAAAGAGTAGATTTAAAAGAACGAGTAAACAATATCCATGATAACCTCGATAAAGTAACGGAATCTAAGATAATAGGAATAAAAGGGAACAAGAAGTTATACAATAGTTTTTGAAAACGAAATTTATTTAAACATCTCGGCATGTACTACCACGACAAGGAAACATTAGTTAAAATCACTAGTATGACAGTGGATACGGAGTTAATTATAAAAGCATACTCGAACGCACTTCTACCAATGATGCGTAAAAAAACTCCCAGAATTTGATCCGATTATTGTTAACAAATCTCTAGCGATAATCAAAGATTTTGACAATGAAATTAGTGATCTCAGCCATGATGAGCGAGAAAAGTTTTTTGAGGAAGTCAATCGAACAACATTTGGTGTAGGGATTGGTTCTTATTACGACATAGGTGAAGAACATGATGTTCCACTTCCATCACTCCAACGCTCTAGACAATTATCATTGCGAAATTTATTACAATGAAGTCGAGAAAATGTTCACAAAACAATACGAAAAATTATGGCTTAGAGTAAATACTTTTACTCAAATTACCTTTCTTGGACGAAAATCACTCCAAAAATTAATGCTGATAAATTTCGTAGTCGCATATGCAATTATCAGACAATATCTTGGCCTCAATAATTTTACTTTGAATCAAATAAGCTTTGTACTTGGGTTTATTGATGAAACAGAAAGAGAATACGGTAATTTGGTGAATGAAATAGATTTTTACGAACGTGAAGTAGAAAAAACGTTTGGTTTCTACAGTTGGTTAAGAAAAATGAGGTATGACAGATGAACGATATAAGGATACTTTGTCAGATGTTTATGAGAAGTACAGAGATTTTATAACTGATCCTAACAATAATAAGTTCCGTGAGTTTCTTGATTTGACTGTTGGTGCTACAGTTTTTGATATTGTATAAAAAGTTGTAAACAAATATTGTATAATGAAAAAACAGATCATCGAGTTCAATCATATTTCAGAAGAAATTCCAAAACAAGATGTTGACACTCTAATGCAATATTACAGATATTATCATGAAAACCTTTGGTGTGTAAAATAATGTTACAAGTATTACAGCAGAATACTTCGAGTAATATCATATTTACCACTGCTCATGACAAGCTCTGGTATAATTTCGAGTGGCGCATCATTAAACCCGTTTTTGTTAATAATATCTGGTGTTGGTGTTTCTCTTTCAACGGCGTGTACAAAAATTGAGCCTCGACTTTAAACTAAAAAAGAAAAATGCTTGTAAAACAGCTAGTATCACTTATAAAAAAATTACTTGATCTGATAAGATCTTATTTGCGAGGTGTAAAATATGATATGGACGATTTAATACGAGAGTTTCGTATTACTGACAGTATGTTAACAGATATTCTGCCAATGAGAGATAGTAAGTACGAAAAAGATTATCATAAAACATGGCTGTAACAGTCGTTTCTAGATCAGAGACCCTCTTATTTTGTCATATGGAAGTCATCATCGGAGCTGAAGAAAAGGGTGGGGGGGAGGGGGTCTCTGAGCTAGAAACCTGGTCTGAGTTAGAAACCTGTTTTTTCTCTACTACTTTCTGAAGCTTCAACTGATGGGTGTCATTTTCATTCAGATCAGTCATACCTTTCTCAGCACAGTTCCCAAATTTGCTTCCATTTTCATTTTCAAGACAGTTTTAGAGTCTGTTTCAAGCCTATGAAAAGTGACTCACAGACTATACTCATAAACGGTTTAATTAATTTTTACTTAAAGATCTCATTTCACGACGTATTATCAGGCAGTAACGATCGAACAATTTGTGCTTTCTTTTCGCCTGCTTTTTCAAAATTATTTTTTATATTTAAGTGATTTGCTTGCTGACAAATTATTAACACTGTTAATCTGATATGTTCAAATGTTAATATTCCCAAAAGTTAAAAAAAAACTGTTTTCATTTTGTAATAATAATATTGTTTACTCTGTGTTTTGCAATGACTCTAAGTATAGATTCTACCATCAGCATTCCCAAAAAATTCCGGGTGGCGGAATGGTCGAATGTTCAGATCACTCACAAATCTCACCTATGACAGCGTGAGTTTGACTCTCGGCTCCACCAGCTTAGGTACATGGTAATAAAGCTTGTCAGTAGCTTCCCGTGGGTCGGTGGTTCTTCCTGGGTTCTTCCAGGGCGAAATATACTGGCCGCCATGTACAGTCATGTGCTGAAAAATGGCGTGAAACCCACAATGTCACAACCAGATAAACTTGCCATTATAGTAATACATGTTTCTATACCGAAGCATTTGTTCCATTGCAGTTGTAATTAAATTTGCATTTGTTAAATCAGTCCATATTATTGCATGGTCTGAAATTCGTTCTCAGTAATAACTTTTAAAAACGATCTATGTCATGGTTGTGATTTTGTGTTTAACACCGTTTTCCAGCACATGATGTACGTGGTGGTCAGTGTATGGGAAGAAGAACCCGAGAAATTCGTGGAAGAACCCCAAGCCACGGAAAGCTACTTGCGAGCCTGGACTCGAACTCACGCGGACAGAAGCGAAGTGTCGGTGATCTGTAAAAGCCAGCACTTTAGACCACTTGATCTCCCGGAGCACACGCTATGTAGTAAACCATAATGCTTTTATTTAGGAAAATACCAATTTGCTCACTTATAAGTCGGATCTAAATGAAAAAATAATAGACCCTGAGTTCATGAGGCATGTTGCCCTGGCAGATCAGGGTCTGTACTGTTTGTTCTACTTATTACTACCCACAAAGTGCATAGATATAGTTCGTAGTTGGACCTGTCTTACACTAGAGCATATACGGTAACTAACTGCCGCTTATCAGGACATAGAATGTAGAGTTTCGCCAATGAATCCCAGGTACAATGTCCGTTTAACAGTCTTAAATTTGACTCGGTGCATAGTTCAGTAAGAGTTCGATTTTGCTGGTTAATTACATTGTTATAACGTATAGTATTATTTGTATCTAGCATGGAATGTACCCGTAGTTTACTTGTTTGACCAGCTTCATGTTCATCTAAGTTAACATAACCATTCAAAGACAATAAACGGGCATTAAACTCTCCTGATATAATAATATTCACATTTTCACTATGCAGTTCACGTTTTCTCTTCATAATTGCCACTTCTATTCATTTTCACTAAACAGTTCACTTTTTATATTCATAATTGCAAATTGTATTAATTTTCACTATGCAGTTCACTTTTTCTCTTCATCATTGCAAAGTGTATTCATTTTCATCTGACATAAGAGTTACAAGAAGTTTCTAACGGACTTACAAAAGGAATATGCCCTTACCCAGGCTCAACAATTTTTATACTAATGATAGTATCGTCACTGATAATTGTGACTCTTTTTATAGCAAAATAAGATTCACCTTTTTCCTTTTCGTACACACACACACACACACACACACACACACATGCACGCACGTGAGAGCTGTTTTTAAAGTTTTCTTCATTGTGTTTTATAGTCTTTGTCTGTAGTCTCAGTTATATTTGTCAATAAATCATAAAGGAAATTTTGTTTAGAACCTGGATTAAAGCGTGTTATAGAGAATACCACCAGCATTATGCGAACTCTTGACAGAAAAGAACATTTTTCAACATGATACATGTTAATTGATTTCAGTTTTCATGTATTTTGTCCGATGTGTGTATTGTTAGTTACCTCCCCTTCCGGCAAGAAAGCTGTCGCCCCTCAGTATCCATAATACTACCATATGTCCAACTGGACATTTTTCGAAGTCCTAAGAAGCTACCGTATTTCAAATATAATAATGGAGCGCTTTTCAAAGTCCCAAGTGATATAAGACAGACATTTATCATTCAGGTGATAATTAATTGTTATACTATTGTAAAATTTAAAAAAACAAAAACATTTAGATAGTATTTTGTACTAAATTTTGTCAGTGAAGAATAAATAAACTCTATAAAATGTTTTAATGGTCCGTACAATCCAAGAGAGTTATTTTTTAAACGAATTTTAAAAGACTTTTGAAGAGCTACCAAATGTTTTGAATGAGTATTGTTTTTCTTATAGAAATGAACCGTTTTCCAAGATGTTACTCTCCTTATCAACGCATTTAAAAATGATACAAATTGGTACACAATAAAAAAGGGACACTACTCCATCTGGAAACTACCCCTGTTGTGTCTCATTTGCTTTATCCAACTTTCCCCCATTTTATTTACTTATTATTTCTGGGAAATATGCAAAAACGAGCAATGCTGAATTTGAAAAGGTAATATATTTTTTAATATTTTTTATAAACACAGATACATTCAGAGATAGAGTGTTTCAACAAATTCAAGGACTTTTAATGAACAAAACCAACTTTTTCCCAGTTCAACGAGTTTTCAACGCAACTCCTCAAATTCAGGAATTTTTGAAGCCTGTACAAGCCATAGTCTATAACGTGTATTTTATGTTAAGATGCATATATTTGGGAAGCATTTCCTGCACTTAAGGGGAAGGGATCTGACAAATATTGAATCAGATGTTACTGTGCAGCAATAATCGGCTATATTATTTTTGCTTTTGTTTTATGTATCAGCTTGTATAATATCACGTATAACACGTACGTTGTAAAAAGGTAAATTAAGGTATAGTACAC
This sequence comes from Megalonaias nervosa, assembly GCA_016617855.1. Classification (NCBI taxonomy): domain Eukaryota; kingdom Metazoa; phylum Mollusca; class Bivalvia; order Unionida; family Unionidae; genus Megalonaias; species Megalonaias nervosa. The sequence continues at coordinate 19,468 of JAECUM010001080.1, forward strand.
GTATTTCTATTTATTGTGACAACATATTCCTCTAACACAGAATAAAATGAGCTATTGGATGCCTGTTGCTGCTAGTATAAATTGAGCAACACAACGAACAGAGGAAATCCAGAGTATTATATACTTAGAATGGCATATTTTCAGTCAAAGAAATGACCAGTGGGCACACCTGATCTCTTTGATTAGGGTCATGTTTGCACCTTGAAGTTGTTGGGTTTAAACCTTTGGAACTCTCTCTACCCTGCAATGAGTTTCTATATTGCCTGTAACCCGTTCCTCTGCGTTTTCCGTTTGAATTTCTATATGTGATGTAAGATGACAATTCCAGAATGGGGATGTGGTGAGTCTTAACAATCTGAACTAGAACACTAGTTTCCAGATTTATAGAAGTTAATCGTAACATGATAGCATGAATATTCATTATCACTAGCAAATACTAGTACCAGATCTGCAAAAGTGGAAATTGTCGTGATGGCATAAATGTTCGTTATCCCAAGAGAACACTAGTACCAGATCTACTAAGTGAACATCGTCGTGATGGTATAAATGTTCGTAATCACTAGAGAACACTATTGTCAGGTCTATTGGAGTGAACATCGTCGTGATGGCATAAATGTTCGTTATCACTTGAAAACTCTAGTACCAGGACTATTGGAGTGAACTTTGTCGTGATGGTGTAAATGTTAGTTCTCACTAGAGAACACTAGTACCAGGCCTACTGGAGTGAACATTGTCGTGATGGTATCAATACTAATCATCACCAGAGAACAACTGTATCAGGTCTATTGGAGTGAATAGTGTCATGATGGTATAAATGTTCCTTATATCTAGAGAACACTTGTACCAGATCTATTGAAGTGAACATTGTCGTGATGCTGTTCGTCATCACTATAGAACATTAGTACAAGATTACAATGATTGTCATCACTAAAGAACACTAGTAACAAATCTATTGAAGATTTGAAGTGAACATTGTTATTGTAATGAAAATATTCATCATGTTGTTTCACTGATGCGGATGCTATCAGATTTCAGACCGACCATACCCTTGCTGAATTCTTTAAACTTCATCTTAAACTTAATATCACATTGTCTTCGCATGCAATGTAAGTATGTGGTACATATACCAAGGAATGGGGGGGGGGGATACTTAGGCTGGTGTAGTTATACAGTTTCTTTCATTCTGGAACTCATTCATATCAGGGACGGATTAAAGCTTGGGGGGGGGGCACTTAAGATAAAGGGAGGGGGCGGAACTTATTGATCTACAAGATGCACCTTAAAAACAGTCCATTAACTGCCCGTTATAAGTGTATATTTGTTATAGTTATATTAGGCTAAGTATTACACGGCTCTGATCTATACACGGTTTATTTAAATACATGTAATTTTATCCATGGTAACCGGGGGCTCCATGATTAGAGGTGCACGGGGCACGTGCCCCATGTAGCCCCACCCAATTCAGCCCTGATTCATATCATTTTTGCTTAGAATGGTAACAGTATTTTGGCTTTGAGAAGACGGCATTGAATGAAGTCCTCAACCCCTTTAAAATTTTTCTTTCTGGGTTCAAGCATATGTACCACAAGGTTTTTGTCTCTATACATTTTAAAATGGTTCAGATGAGTTCTATGTGAGTCGACGATAAATACAGCCAGCTTCTGTTCTTAATAGGTTAGAGTGTGGTTTTGGTGGTCAAGTGGGTTGAAGTGATTTGTCGTTTCTATATAAGTGTATGAGTCATGAATGTTGTTATTCTTGTTAGACAAGCCCATTGATGAGCTTTCATCGACCACTTTTTGGATAAAGAATAATAGAAAACAGTACTCTAATCTGGATAAAAATAAAAAACTAAATATTGAAATATTTACATTGAAATAGGAAACAACACGGTGACACAAACACGTAGGAAATTCTTAATTGAAAAGATAAGTCGTGATATAACGTAGTAAATAAATATGTTGTTAAGAGATAAGACCTATTTACAACTAACAGAGGCCTTGCTTTAACACATGATACTTTGTTTTACACAATGTTCTTGTGGCAGTTCATTCAGGAAAAAAATAGATCCGTCGGTATGTCTTTAAATCATTCATTTGAAATGAATGGAATTTCCAAACAGAACCTTTCAGTCTAAAAATAGTGCAAGTGTCACAAGAGGCTTTGTCACAAAGGACTACAGATAAGTATGTACTACTTGAACCCTCATATTTAGAAATGATGAAAGTTGATTATTCTTTACATGGTGAAGTAGATACTTAAGACTTAAAACTCTCCATTCAGAAAACAACACACTTTTTCTCCTGTAAAATTTACTCACACATATAGATACATAGTAGATAATTAGCAGATAATTACGTAATATCAGACAGAAACGAGCACCTGCGAAGGCCAGTAACCAGCCAATCATTTGCCGAGAAAGGCTTGGTGCAGGACTACCGTGGTTAGCACGCTTGAATCACTTGCGAGCTGAACTAGCAGTCGAAACTGAGCGCATTCTTAAGAGTAGAACTTAAACCACTATATTACACGGCACTTACATCACAGACGAAAAACACACCGATCTAATGAGCGGTGTTTGTCCAGGACGGTTAATCGTGTTCTACCTAATTACTGACTCGGCGATCATCTACAGGAACATCACCTGATTCTATCAGTGTGGATTTTTTTTTTGTTGACATCAGTAATGAGTCGGTACAGGAGACACGAGGAGTTTTTATTCCTAGCTGTTTGTGTGTTTGTTTCTGGATTTACTTACACACATGGAGGAGCAGACGATACATTAAATACATGTTTACATGTCAGACAAGAGTTCACTCGACAAAACATTGGAGCAGCGGAATTAGTTCCTGAGATTCCGCAAACAGGTCAGTATATTGAATTGTTCAAGTAGTTTTATAGATTTGATATCGTTTATAGTGAAACTAAGTTTGACAGTATATATGTATAAGTACTTGTATCATTCAACAGTAACAATGTGCGCCGACCGGTGCAAACTGGATTCAGTATTTAATTATCCTCTGTGTGTATTGTGCCGATCGATAACTTGAATGTACAGAATCATAACGAATAAAATACAGTCTGTCCTAACCAATTATTAATTTGTGTGCCCTTTGGTAAATTGCATAAATAACAATAGTTACGATAAACAGATGTTTGCCTGGCTGTTACATTGAGGGGTGGGGTGGCTGTTAGCAATCGTCATAAAATGACAGGTGTTAAAACTCAGAAACCAATATAAAATAATGTGACAGTGTTTTGGTTTATATATATATATATATATATATATATATATATATATATATATATATATATATATATGAGAGAACGCAAGTGTGAAACTGTATCGGTGATATATACTAGAAAGACGATGGTTGACAAATCGTGTCAGGTTCATTGCAGTTACTGACGGATCGGTCACCCCAAAAAGTTATAAAAAATAAAGATTTGGCATTCGACCAGCCAAGCCGATCTCTGTTGAAACTGAGTTGTTTCAATATTTATGGTGCTTTTGCTTTGTGATTTGTATAGAATCGGTTTTTCAGTTTCAGAAAAAAAAAAGCGTTTTACGATGGTTTGAAAGAATAATGCCTTCGTCGCAACTTTCAAGAACGATGATCTTTTTAGAAGATGTCGCAAATTTTTGCGAAATCTTCATTTTTGTGAAATTGATTTGTACATCGACCTTCAGTGTTGTGCTGTATACAGAGTATAAAATTGTTTGGAATGTGGCGGTTTTTAGTTTTAGTCAGCTAGGTAGTGAAGAATTTTACGCCTTCATTCATAAAATTTATTATACGTGGATCATTCACTAAATTTGTGCGGAGCTTTTATCACTGTCATAAATCAAGGATTTCCATGTTTGTTTTTCAATTCTAACACTGTAGCAGATGATAGCCAGCGATATCTTATGTCATAAAGAAAATTATGAACCTCTTCAAAAGTCTTTCAACTATGTTCAAAAATGTACAGCGTCATGGTATAGTATTGCCCTCTCCCCCCTTTCTGCCACTTTGTATCACCATTTGATTTTTGAAACATCAAGCTTGAGGGATTACAAACGTGTACATTTTAGTCATTTATGTATAATTTCTAACCTGATTGTTGCCAGGTGTCCATAACACCTGATCTTTGTTTTTAAAAACAAATGGAAGTTCTCAGTGCAAGCCATGAGTCTGCTCAGTCTTTTTCTAATTCATGGAAAAGTCCATTTTCATTGAAGGGGTTATATATTTGGACTACACCTACTTGGAAGGTGCACACTACGTCATCTTCATCCAGTTTTGTCTTTAATTTATAGTCCTTAATGAAAACAAATATGTTCTTCAGTTTGAGAACATGCACGGAAAGTAGCTGAATTGCAACTTCAGTATGCAGATTCATCAAAATCAGGGGTCTCAAACTAAAACCATCCTGAGGGCAGCATGAGGGCAATTTCGATGGCCCAAGGACCACACCACCTTTGTTATCTCTCATAACACCTTTTGATGCCAATCATTTTGCAGGTCACAGTATATGGCTTGGCGGGCCGCATGCGGCCTGTGGGCCACATGTTTGAGACCACTGATCTAAATAGATTCACTTAGAAAAATTTTGATGCAGTCTTAGTACAGAAACTCATCTTGGGTATAAATGTGTGTGTGTGATTTGGATTTTTAACATAGCTTTAACAATTTTTAAGTCATTTTGCTATGATGTCTTCAGTGTGGCAGTTTATAGTGATGTCTAGCACTGAGGCATCATCAGGGGTCAGGCTAGAGTTAAAATTTAGGCAGAAGTGACTTCTTTTTGACAGCTCAGGGAGAAGTGGGAGCAAAAGAAGACACACAATATATATATATATATATATATATATATATATATATATATATATATATATATATATATATATATATATATACAGTAACTAGATTACAGTGTTGTAATTGCAAGTTAGTACAACAACTGTTTAATCAACTACCCTTAATCAAGAATTGTTATTTTTACTTTCTGTAAGTTCACCTGGCAGTTGAAAAGATTTTCTAAAATTGTTTGAAACACGCCCTGTACCATGTACATGAGAGCAAATGCGCATGTCTTACAGATCATACTGTTGTAATTTCTTTGTTGCTGATACAGTTTTACCGCTACTATTCATAGACAACATATTGAAGAATTTAAGTCAGTATATGAATGAACTAAACCCTCTTTTTCAAACGAATTGACACAGCTAACATGTAAGTGCATCTGTTTCATTATATTGCTGTGTTTCAACAGTCCATTGATAGGATTGCAAATATAAGGTTGTTATTTGTCTACATACTTGGCATAAGGCATTGGTTAAATAGTATTTGCTTTGCTGTTTTTTTTGTCTCTGTACTTTTACAAAAAATGAAGGAACTCAGAAAACTACTTTGACCTCTCAAATTTCACAACATTGCATTTTAAAGCTAAATCTTCAGTAAAGTAATATGTAGATGGTTTCTACGAATTGTTTATTTTCTTGAATATATTTGCCAAATGATTTATGAAAAGAAATAATCTAATAAAGTGGTACTTCACAGTGATATCTGCCATTATTTCCCAATGACAGGTTCACTTTCAGTTCCAATCTGTTATTTATGAAGAAAATAATGTAAACACGGCAGTTAAAATAGTCATGTTACTGATGATATTCTTAAGCAGAAATTGCTATTTACATAAGTTTAAGTTTTGAAACATAATTTTATATGTTTTTATCATCAAAGGATAACTTGTGAAATTGGGAAGTAATAGTTGCAAACTTACTTGGGGAAAGGGTTAATGGTCAGTTAGCTATCACAGCACATGCCTGTGAAAGTGCAAGAGTTTGTTTGTCAGCGCAGTTGATATAAACTCAAGCTTCTTGATGGCTTGATGCCTACATTTCGCCTTCAGCTGTTAGAAAACACTGGAACTAGCTTGATTAAGGTGAGGGAGCATCTCAGAAAGGACCGTCATTCAGTGTACCTCTAAAAAATAACAGGGTGAATTTGTTTTCATTTTCCTAACAAAAGAAGGTGAAGTTTACATTTGTTAGGTAATTTAGTTGCCCATTTCACCTGGTAGCGTGACCCCTGCATCATGGGGCAGACATATACATACCTGTCAACTTGTACGCTTTACCTGTAATTGTGTTTTTTTTAAATTCTTGTCAGTGTGTGGCTGTACAACTGTTTTGTTTTCTTTTCTGATAAAATTACACCTTTTTAAAAATTTTATTTGTACAATTTTGTTGTTAATCCCGTGAGTCTGGACATAATTTTTTTTAAAAATCGAGCGAAATCCAGAATCTTTTTAAGCTTTGCACAATCAACGTGGGGATAACTCTGATATGCTTTGGAAAGCGATGGAAGCCAGGAATGCCGAAATTGGGTTAAGTGTAAGTATCTTTCTTTAATAAAACAAATAAAAATATATTAATATTGAAAAAAATGTTTAGATAGCTTCGTTTCGTTCAAGATTCTTTTGATCCTTTTAACTGATTTTGGTTTTCCCAACTTCCATCGCATTCCAGCCAACTGAAATGTAGGCCAACAGAACTTGAAAACATGTTCATTTGCTTGTGCAGGAATTTTAATTTATTAGGAAAAAGACCAGTGTAAGTAAAGTCTGACTAAAACATTATAACTTGAATTTGTAGAAAAGCACTGATATGGGATGCCAAGTGTGTGAGATATTCCTGAAAATTTGACTTATTGTTCCGAAATTAATTGATGTCGGAACATGCTACACCGCACCATCATTGGGCGATAAGACCTCAACGCCCAAAAAATAAATATCAGGTTGAGGTCTTACATAGTAGGACTAAGGGTTTATGGGGGAAAAATATAAATATGTATATATATGTTCAGAATTATATTTCCAAAATCTTTTTATTTAGTTTGTATTAATATCTTAATTACACAGACATAAAGCTTGCGTATGTTTGTAAGGTAGATTTTATTGATCACTGATTAGTAGAGGGATAAACTGTGGATTGCAAGATTACTAATATGGCGGTTCTTTTGGAAAATACGCACACAATCGTGGCCCTAATACATGTATGGTTGTGTTTTCTGGTGGATGGACATGTATCAAATATACAAAATAGGCAAGTAATGCGTTTTTCATTCATTATCCTTTCTTTGGTGTTAGACAAAATACTTATTTTACTTCATGGCAGAATGTCATCATGTGAGCTAATGTTAACTTCGTTACGGACGTGGGGGGGGGCAAAAATTTCTTCCCCTGTTTGTTTTCGGACACCTAATTAAAGAATTTAATATGTATTCGGATGACAAAAAAAGTAATTATTTGTTGCCGACCGAAAACATGCCATAAATACGGTACTCACTTTCTTACTTTGTTACAAGAATTTATTAATAGGACTGCATATTTATGGTTGTATGATTTGTCTACCTACTGGTAATAGCGATATGCATTGGTTACATATTATTTGCTTCATTACTATATATATTTTTCTTATTTTCACAAAAATTAATTACGGTATGTCAGAAAACAACCTTGACCTAGCAGCAGTGTTTTGAATTCCACAACAGAGATTGTCACATGTTTCTGACCTACATTATTAAATATTTAGGCTAAATCTCCTATCGCATAATATTTAAACTTTGTTTTCATTATATTATATATTTTCCTAAATCTATTTGCCCAATTATTTACGAGTACAGACAGTTTAATGAAGTGGTATATCATATACACAGCGATGTCTGCCATTACAAGTTCATTTACGAGTTCAAACTGATTTTATAATGAAAATACGCAAATACGGCCGTTAAAATCTCCATTTATAAAAAAGAATAAATTAGAAAACGGTCTTCACCGATCATATTTTTTAAAAGCAAATTACTATTTGCATCCTGATGTTTAAATTTCGAAACAGAATTTGGTATATTTTCATCATAGTACAGTATGCCCAATTTCATGAAATTGAGCAGTGATATCTTGCTCCGGAAAGGGTTAATGGTCATTTAGCTATTAAAACTTGCATGTAAATGTGCAAGAATTTCTTTGTTGCTGTAAGCTGATTGGTATCAACACCATGTAAATACATTTTGCCTTGGGTTACAACAGTGCCAAAACTTACAGGCTACAGCGAGGGGGCATCTCAAAGTCATAAACTACAGCCATTTTACGTCTGAAAAATCAGAGGGCCAAGTCGTTTTCACTTTTCTAACAGAAGAAGGCGAAGTTTACATTTTTCAGGTGACTTTTTCGCCCACTTTGCCTGGTAGCGTGACCCCTGATACATATTGTAGGAAGTCCCTGAATGCAAACAAACTAACATCATTTTTACAATTTAAAATAAACATCGACACCTGCTGCATAGACCTTAAAAACCCTGATTACATTTTGAAAAGTGCAAAGGGTACATGTGTTGCATATAATATATACATGTGTTGCATATAATAATGTGTGTGTGTTACAACACACTGAAAATCAAAAGAATAAAATGAAATAATGTTTGAGAAATGTAAATATGTAAAAGTTTGTAAAAGTAGTTCATTTATGGCATTTGTTGTTTTAAAACTGTTGATCTTATATAATGTATGAATACATTTTTTCGTGTAAGGTTGTTTTAGTGTTTGTAAGGTTTTTATTGGTCTGGTGTACAGGTTTTCATCTCAACTGGTTGACAGGTATGCATGTAGCATGATGTCCCACCCGGTCACATTATCATGACACCAGGCCGACCAGTCCTAACACTAACCTCTTAATGCTGAGCGCCGAGTGAGGAAGCTGTTAGTACCATTTTTATAAGCCTTTGGTGTGACTCGACTGGGGTTCAAAACCGCGACCTCCCCGCATTTGAGGCTGATGCTCTAACTACTATGCCACTGGAGTGGTTGTTTTAAACTTGAATAGATGCTATATATGACTGTAATAGGGACCTCCTATTGACATTTTGATTAATAATGATAAATATTTGAATCAAGTGACTTCACGCTTTTCAATTTAAATTGGATGGAGGGGAATGCAAAGTGCCAAGGAGGTGGCATGGTGAATAGAATATGCTTAGCTGGAATGGCAGTGGACTTGTAATCCAAGGGTTTCATGTTTGATCCCCACCCAGGTCAGCTGCCTGACAGTTTAATGTGAAAGGCACTAAGTTCACATTTCCTCTGCATAGTATAGCCAGTAATGTGTTGAAAGCACCATCAAAAATGACCAACCAACATCAAACTTATTGAATGATCCTCCTCAATTTTGTGTCAGCTGTCATAGAGAGATACACTGAAATCTGTCTTAAAGGACCAATTCAGGTGTAACAATGAATATTCCATTATACTGAATACTGTCCCCTTTATAACAGACACATGTCCTTTAAGGGTCAGAAAATGTGTCCTATTCCTTAAGTTGGGCCCCAGGTGGCAGATTGGTTTAAAGCGCTAGCCTTTACCAATCACAGCCATCTTACTTCTGTCCACATTGGGTCCAGTCTCGGGCTTGGTTGATGTGGGTATGTGAGAAAACTTTGCCAATAGCTTCCAGTGGGTTGGTGATGCTTACTGGGACTTTCCAAGGTTATTCCTCCATTTACACGGGCTGCAGAATATTGGCTATCATGTGCTGGAAAATGGCAATAAACCCGAGACAACAGCATATTCCTGGATTGCTATCCTGTCCTAACAACTTTCCTTGGAATTCAAATCAGAAAGGGTCTGTCAGTAGTAATGGATATATGATGTAGATTATATGTACAAATAAATATGTATATCAGAACTAATGTTAATCAGTTATATGAAGACAAAAGAGGTACAACAGCTGTTGGGTTACAAAATGGCTTGATCAAGTTGCTTATTAGCATCCCATTTAGGAAGTATATGGGCAGCTGAAGCAGAATACTTTCAGACATTATTGGGATGTTGCAGTCCATTTCATACAGATAATAATGGATGGTTCCGTAAAAGGACATGTTGTAGTTTCTTTTCTTAACACTTGAAATGAAAGAATTAAGATTTTGGCAAAACATGTAGTTAAAAGTTGAAATTGTTGCTGTAATACTCTTTATCTCTCACTATGCACTCAAATTTGAAAATAGGCAGCCAAGTAGTTTGAAATGACTAAGTTTTGTGCATTATTTTTATATCCTTCGGGCTTTTTGTGTTAAAACAGGAAGGGAGGTACAAGCTGCCTTGTGATGACTGGATACTACAGTGTAGCAAAGTTATTTTTTGAGTTATAATGTACACTATGCATTTATTTCTTTGATTTATTTTGCAAAAACTGAAAATGGATTTTTAATGTTTCAAGCATGCATACATGTTGCCACAGGGCAGAAACAGTTTCACTTGATTCCAAGTTTAAATTACAGGTATCTGTGTACTTAATGCAAACATTAAAAAACATATTGACATAAACCATTGTTTGTACTTGGAGTGTTTGTCTATTTATTTTTCTGAACTTTTACCACCTTACGGTTGAGTCTTGGGCTCAGGCACAATGGGTATGTGAGAAAGCTTGCCAGTAGCTTCCTTTGGCTCGGTTTTTCCAGGGATTTTCTTTGATTCTTCCTCCACCAGATATACTGGCTGCCATGTATAGCCTATCATGTGCTGAAAAATGGCCTTAAACACACAACAGTAAGAACAAACAATAACAACCACCTTTCAGTTTACATTTTTGTAGTGGTGCATAAAATGGAATTTCTTTTCATTGAAAAATGTCGGCCACCATAGTTTCCCGTTTGGTAGCAAATTGGACAACTGCACATAAGAGATTTGTCCTCTGTTGGTTATGTCAGTTGAAAATTAAGATGTATGATCGCAAATTTTTGCATATAAGTTTTGCCAAAGAAAGATGCATTTAAAAAAGTTTGTATTTTTGTAGAGCTTCTGTTAAACTGCTGCAGTAGACTTGATTATGCACTGCAGCAAAAGATAATGAGAAAGACAATTTGGTTTATAGAAACCAATTTTACACCAAAAATATCAAAACTTAACCTAATTTCCCAGTCCATATAAAAATAATTTTTTGCAAACTAAAACCCTGTTAGGTTTACATTTGGTTTTGTGACAGCAAGAAGTATTTTCATTCAGAAGTGAATGTTTCTTTTAAAACATAAGTGCTAAAAATAATATAGAAATTCAACACTTTCCTGACAGACCATTGTCCACAGGCATAGCAACTGACTTCAAAGTAAGAATGTCAGTCTGGAAAAATATCAGTCTTCTGTTGCTACTTGATAGATTCATGAAAAAAGTGATGAACACAGTGAAAAAGTAACCTTTTTCATGAAAATCATTTTTCTTATGACGTTAGCAGCCACTAATAGAATGCAGTCATCAGTACAGTGTAGATGAATTCAGTACATGTAAACATTATTATCCTCACAAATCATATATGTCATTATCAAAGTCTGCTGATAAAGCTACAGGAACATTTTCTAGTTTAACTTGCATATCTTTTGTGTATTATGTCAGTATTTGATGCCACATAATTCTTTCTGAATAAACTTGAGAAGAATTATATATATATATATATATATATATATATATATATATATATATATATATATATATATATAAAAGCACATGTTAATCATATAGCATTTATATCTCACCTGTGAAGTCAGACAAAGATGAGATACAGGTATTGTTGTTTGGTTGTGTTTTTAAAGTGTTTTGAATGTCATGTTCAGCAAATGGTACATTTATATAGTACTGAGTGAAGTTACAGCCTGAAACAAAGTGGGCACATTTATTGTTATGAGTAATCATAAATTAACAATTTATCTTTGATAAAAAATGAATGATATACTTTTTCCTTTCAGATGAACTTTTGTCTGTCTGCTCCCGGACTTTAAAAGACAGCTCTCAAAAATCATGCTGTACCTATGAGAGTGAGGAAAAGTATGTTCTCAGAGCGGAGAAATTCCTAAAGGATAGTATACACACCAAGAATTTGAAGTTGAAAAGCTTGATAGAAAGCCACATTACCGACTATGAAAGTAAGTAGAAATAATGCACTTTGATAGAAAGCCACATTACCGACTATGAAAGTAAGTAGAAATAATGCACTTTGATAGAAAGCCACATTACCGACTATGAAAGTAAGTAGAAATAATGCACTTTGATAGAAAGCCACATTACCGACTATGAAAGTAAGTAGAAATAATGCACTTTGATAGAAAGCCACATTACCGACAGTGAGGGTAAGTAGAAATAATGCATGTAAACTTGATAGAAAGCCACATTACCGACTATGAAAGTAAGTAGAAATAATGCACTTTGATAGAAAGCCACATTACCGACAGTGAGGGTAAGTAGAAATAATGCATGTAAGTAGAAATAATGCACTTTGATAGAAAGCCACATTACCGACAGTGAGGGTAAGTAGAAATAATGCATGTAAACTTGATAGAAAGCCACATTACCAACTGTGAAAGTAAGTAGAAATAATGCATGTAACTTGATGGAAAGCTACATTACAGACTATGAAGGTTGGTGGAAATAATCCAAACAAACCAAGTAATGAATAAATGCAAGACTAAGAAAGTGTAAACTGTATCAGAGATTTTACTGGGTCAGTTTTGGGGTCAATATGGGCACCATTCCAATCCACCAATGGTATTTATTTTCCCAATTTGACCCAAAAATTCTGACTTCTGACAAAGTAATGGAGATACAAAACTATCGTTCTTCTTGAAATACTTGTAACTTTATGTTAAAGATCAAAATAGAAGAGAAAATCATATTATCAACAAAAATAAATTTAGGAATCACCAGTAATCTTTATTTTCTGGCACAGAAAAATTACCTATTGTAGTATGACAGCATATAATTTTTGCAATTCCATGGGGAACAGGCCTCGTGTAAATTAAACTTTGGAAACCCCCTTTGTATTTTACATCGATTGTACAACAAGGCACCCTGGATGCACAAGGCAGGGCTATTTTCACAGAATTTGTTTGGTATGGTCATTATTTAAAATAGTGGAGGGGGGAGTCATCATTGGTAAACATTAAAGAACCAACTATATGTACTGTATCTAGCTGCATGTTGTTTTATTTGTGGCTGATTAGTCATTTCAAGAATTTGAACTGGTCATACATTTTTAACCCACTCCTTCATACTAAATGGCGACAACCCACCCAAGTGCATTTCTTGCAAATTCACTTCATGATAGAAGTTTCAATCTCCAAACCACACATGATCGTTACTACGATGTTCATCACGTGGGGGAATGTTTTGTTACAGAAAATGTGTCTTGCATCTTAAATTTCTTGAAAGAAGTTAACATTTGTTTCTAAATTGTAACATTAATTCTATCACTCTGAGTATTTTTATGTAAAATATATATATCCGTTCCTACTAAGTACCTTTTTTAAATATAATTATTCATTGACACACACCATTTAAATTCCCCATTGTTCAGGAAGCCTTGTATATTACCTTCAACATTTCATTGCTTTGCGTTTAATTATTTATTTTTATTATCACAGGTTGGTAAATGATCCTTTTATTAGCTGTAAATAATCTTACATATAACCTTTTCTATGGTGTTAAATAACCTTACATTGCTGGTGTGCCATAAAAGCACAATCAATGAATCATTTGTAGATGATCTTAAGATGACCTGGTTATGATCATGAATTCATTCACTTGGTTGTGTTTTATCATTGCTACATAATTGATGTGAATTGATTTGGGTTCTAATTTAATAGAATCAATTTCAGTGTGATGTCACATCATTAAATAGCCAATTCGTGGGTTTTGATGCACTTTTGGAAGACATCATTGTTGTTACACCATTATAAGGTACCCTCACTAACACATCACTTTTATGTATGGTGTTATAAGGGATTATTGTATCCTGTACAAAGCTTCATGTACCTTGTTGTGGTTAAATACTAACAAAAAGAGTGGGGTTTGCTTTTTATCAATTAATGTGTCATTATTTTATCAATTATTATTTCATTACTTTATCAATTAATATTTCATTATTTTATCAATTAATATTTTTCATTACTTTATCAGTTAATATTTCATTACTTTATCAATTAATATATCATTACTTTATTAATTAATATTTCATTATTTTATCAGTTAATATTTCATTATTTTATCAATTAATATTTCATTATTCTATCAAAGTACATTATTTAAAATGAAACTTGACTTAAGTACATGTACATAACAGCTGAGTTTCTTTGGTACACTTATTTTCCGGTATGGACAGTGTGTTTGATTAACCCTCCACTTAGACGTTACTGGCGTCAACCATTCTGGAATTTTATTTTCCAGTTTGCCTAATCAAATATTTGAAGGAAGAAGTAGGACAATAAAATATTGAATCCATTCCTCTTAGAGATCAATTTTCACCCATTCTGCTAAAAATTTTTGGGATTTCTAGACAGAGAAAATTGGGCTGTGAAGTATTTATAGAATGTGACATAGGTCTTGTTCAGTCAGACTATATGTGTTGGTAACAGCATGTTGTAAATGAACAATTCTCCATTTTTTGCTGCCTGCAGGCATACTTGTTTATCTACATACATGTGGTTTTGCTTGCTCGTGAACAAACTTGACCCTGCTTTAAAGTTAGTTGAATTGCGATAATTAAATATAAAAGGAGGGAAGACAAGCAGTTACTTATCTATATGTGCTTTGGACTTATTTTCTTTTGTTGCAGTTTCATGATATGTCCCTTGTTTTGGGAAATGTGTTATTTTGGGGTATTAAGCTCTGATTACATCGAGGATATGTAGATCACATGTTGCATGTGACGAGAACTGTTCAGTTTCAGTTTACATGCCTTTGTCAAAAACTTCCAGTACCCTCATTTTTTGCTTTTGATTTCTTCATGTACGCGCACAAGCAAAACAGTAAAATGATATGGGCTGGGATTGCCAATTGGTCATCGAATCCGTGTCTGTGGTATTGAAAAATTGCCATAAATATAGGTATGGCAGATAATCTGTCCTAGATAAAAAGACATTGACAAGAAGTTGACAGCCAGCAATTTTATTTTTCTTTAAGTATGTGTGATGATGAAATTCTTGAATTGCTCTGACACTGTCTATAATGACCTAATTGTCGGCAGGTGTGTTTACAGTTACAGTGTAGAACAAAGAAATTGGGCAATGTGAAGTATAGTAGGGAATATAAGAATGATACACTGTGTGTGATGTAACTTTAATCATTCAATATAAAATCCTTGATTTTACTTTGTCCTTTTTATAAGCATTTGCATTGCTGATGAGAAACTACCGGTTGGATCTTCTTTCCCATTCTAATCCCGTTTTTTGGTCTTAAGGCACATTGACTTGGACAGCCTTTTTTTTAAAACTTAAGAATTAATATTTATTGTAAATAGCATGAATGTTTATTTCTTCTCAATATTTTTTAAAGTACATATATATATATATATATATATATATATATATATATATATATATATATATATATATATATATATATATATATATAAAATTGGATTTGAGAATGAAAGGCATACACAAGTAGGCCAAATATTTTCACCTACCAGAAACAGGGTTCTAGCATTTGTGTTAAAATAATGAACAGTAATCCAAAATTAATGCTTGGGGCTTATATGACTCTTACAATGTCTATTCTTCTTAGAGGAACTAGTCTCCCAAGTTGCATGCATGGTCTCTATTTGCACAACTACACCACAGTATAATACGTGAAAAAAGAAGTCTATGTGCTAACAGTTGTATACTATTTTGTCTATTGAATTCCATTTTAAATCAAATCCAGTGTTCTTGTGTGCTGCAATAAGGTGCAGTTTATATTGTTATGATGCTGTATGTCCTCCTGTGTATTACCAGTTTTGTTTATGCATAGTAACTAAGTTTGTTCTGATCTTCATTTACCAAACTCTCTGCATGGCTTACACTTGGGGTAAATAAAAAAAGACCTGTTGATTTCAGTGTCAGAAGGTCAAAGGCCAAGGTCGTTGTGACTGAAAGAAGAAAATGGTTTCAGCACAATACTCCGTCATCTACCATTACCAGGCGCTATGGATTTCAGGAACAAAAGGTCCAAAGCCAAGACCATTGTGACTTCAACAAGAAAATGCTTTCTGCACAATAACTTCAGACAGAGTTACTAAACTTTGTGGATACTTGCACTTGGATATGGAGAAACTGCTGTTGGTTTTGGTTAAGAAAAAGATCAAAGGTCAAAGTCACTGACTGAAAGAAGATGAATTGCTTCTGCACAATAACACAAGTTCCACATTGCATACCCAAGCACAGCATTGTGGATGACTTGCACATGGAGTAGAGAAGCATTCTTTCCATTTTAAAGTGAACTTGTCAAGGTTAAGGTCAATGTCATTGTGACTGAAAGAAGAAAATGGTTGGTACAAAATAGCACTAGTTCTACATTACATACTGGGGTAAGGAAGAAGACTCTTGTGGGGGGGGCGGGCAAAAATGTGAAAAAGTCAAGTTCACTGACTGCAAGATAACAAGTTTTTGGATAATAACTTGAGTTCTAGACCATGTAGATATATGATGACCAGAGTTTATTAAGGGGTTACACTTAAGGTGTGGAGAGGCCTATTGATTTTAGGGTCAAAGGTTAAGGTCATTAGGGCTTAAGATTTTTCAGAATGACATTTGTTGTAGAGTAAGCACTTTGCCTTGATAAAGTTTGGGACATTACATGCATTTACGATAACAAAGAAACTTATAGATTCAGGGGTGGAAGTGCCACATGTAATATTCATGGTAAATTTGATTAGAAGATAATGATTTCTGCACATTAAATTTGGTGTGTTAAGTGCCTACATAGGAAACGATTAATCACAGGGCAGGTTTATAATGTGCCATTTTGGGTACTCCTTTTTTTCCCCTCATTTTTAGACCTGTGCATGTATTTTTTGTTTGACATTGGCAACAGTTGGTTATATATATTTGTTATATACATTGTATTGACATGTATTTTACCTTGGTTGGGTTTACTTTACTCCTGAGGGCCAGAAATTAGCTGATTCATATCCATCTGGACAAAGCACCTACAACACTGAAGAGTTTTGGCTGTTAATTGAGTTAACACTTAGTAGAGGGCCTTGTGGGAGATAGTTATGACTAATTGAGTTACTGTATTTATTATTATTATTATTATTATTATTATTATTATTATTCTTATTATTATTGTTATTATTATTATTATCATTATCAGAATAAAAAATATTAATTAATAACTTGAAAAACATACTATTCGTTTTATAAAGGTAAGAATTACCATATCTTTGGAACAAGCAATTATAAATACGTAGGAATTGCTAACAACATGTGCTTGTTTTTGTTAATTCAGATTATAAGATTTGACCATTTTTTGACTGATTTTACAAGGACTGACCTTATGAAGACAATAACATGTACATAACTGAATAAACAGAAAAATGCTGACATGAAAAGTTGTGATAAAGACATCTCCGCATTGTCCATATGATAGATTTATGATGGGCTCTGTCCATTAAGAGGTCAGTGTTATTTGTTGTAGAATGTGTGACAGCATGTAAGGAATATGGTATAGTGCCAAGGCATGAGATGTCCAGAAGTCTTTGCAAATACTGAAATACTGTAAAGTAAAACCATATCACACATGACAGTTCTGCATAAGCATATTATTTTATTGGTCATTTAATAACGAGTCCTAATTATCATTAAGGTAACCAGGTAATTTTGTTGACTGTAGGGTGCTGTTGGTTGACTTACCATCTATACTCCCTTACAAGTTGGGTTTAACTGCAAAAATTCTACTGAATACTCCTAACAAACTGCATAGACCCAGATCTGCTGGCATATTATGTGATGGCATATCTGGGTCAGTGCGTTTGAAAATTCCTTGTAAATGTATACACAGGGTTCCCGCACCCTCCTGATTTTTAAAGAGTCCTCGAATCCAGCTGTGGAATTTTAATCAATGAAAATATCCTGGAAACCTCTTTGAAAATTATTTTTTGTCATAAAATGTTCTGGAATTTGATATTAAAAGCTAAACTAAAAACTGTTAGAGAAAATGTTATTTTTCCACTGCAACTTTGCAGTGAACAATTTTGCAGTGATTCTCATATTAAGTTTATAGCCATGTTTGAGTCTTGTAACTAAGATTTTTGCACGCGTGCCTTCAACTGCAATTTTGTGTCTTTAATCAAAGTATCAGGCTTTAAAAATGAGTCCTGAAATTTGTCATTTTCTTCTTAAAATCTCCTGGAAAACTCCTGGAAAATCATTTTGGTGCAGAAACCCTTTATACAGTAAGACTTCTGGAACAACCTCTTGCAGTCCAAATCCAGATTCCTGATTAGTTGAGAATGTTCAAAGTACAATTTTAAAAGCAAGTTGTGTAACATTGTATTTGTAATATAGCAGTTTTAGATGTTGGTTATAAAACTGTAATGTGTGAATGTGATAGGGGTTGCATTGTATAAAAATTTGTTTTCCCAGTTTTGGGATAAAGGTGGTGGTGTTGTTTTGGGGTTCACTGCCATTTCTTAGTGCAAGATAGGCTATATATGGTGGCCAGTATAACTGGTGGAGGAAGAACCCAGGAAAACCCCAGTAAGATCCACTGACTGATAGGAAGCTGCTGACCATTGCCACAGTGATATTTATAATCTCGACTGGACTAGGTGTTATTCATCATTTGTCAACCTCATCACAAGAAGTACTATCCCAGTTGAACCAAACTTGGCAGAGAGCATTCAGGCACAAGTCTTAAAAATGTTTTGCTTCTGATTTTATATACTTCTAGTATGTCTTATGTTTTTGTGACATGAACTAACAGCTGAATAAAAAGTAATGAAATACATTAGTATCTACCATCCTACCCTGTTATTTTCATTCAGAAAATAGCAGAAACATGCATACTTTTTTTCTCTTATTAATTCATCATTGATTGGTTGGAATTGACTGATGATTGATCATGAAATTTTATTTGATTTCAAAGAATTAAATCTTGGGTACAAATGCTTAATGCAGATGGAGAGTGTATATTTATTTCTCTGTGAATTAAATACACAGTATTAGTATTTTGTTATATCAATAATTGAATATAATAATTCCTGCCATCATGTCATATTTTTGATCAGTTCTGAGCTTGACAGTATTACTGTATCCCCATGTGACTGGACTTTCCCCCTTTACTGCTGATGGTTATCCCTGCCATCATGATAGATTTGTGATTTGTTTTGAGCTTGACAGTATTAGTGTATCTCCCCACATGACTAGACTTACCCCCTCTACAACCAGTAGTTTTCCAAACCACCCTAAATGATTAGTGGTGTGCTGATCTTGACTATTACTGTATCCACCCCCACCCCAGCTACATGCCTCAACTTTCCCCATGTACTACTGATGTGTCTTTTTGAATTTAACATCTTTTACTTAAAGGCCAATGCTCTCATTCTTGGTCTTCCAAAACTGGTATCATGTTTATTCTGGTTTATATAGGTTTTTATTTCACCTGTGAACTTAATATATGCATTCTCTATATCAAAGTGGATATCTTGTCAGGTGGAGATTATAATCATTGAGGCATCAAGTATTCAAAGCTTGAAATATTTTACCTTATTACTCAGGTATGTGAACTATAATAACTGAATGTATGTAGTTATGATTGCCCTTAGCCACTTGCTTCTTAAGCATACCATATATACTCCGTTATAAGTTATGTTAAACTGCAAAAATCAAAGATTCTGATCTGCTGTAGCATAACACACCTGCATATCCGGGTCTGTTTTGTTTATTCTAATGATTGCTTCTAACAAACTGCACAGATGCAGTTGTGATTATGTGATGAGATATCTGGGTCTCTGCAGTTTGCATTTGGACTCTTGTTATAATTGAGTATATACAGTACCTTCTTGACTATAGGAACATAAATTTTCCCTACCAGTTTGTTCTGTTGGGTGAAGTTCTTTATGCCTGCTTGTGGAGATATTCATTTAATGCCCCAGGATGTTTGTTAAGGAACAAAAAGGTTTTTTTTTTTGCACTCAGTGTGGCACGATGAGAAAAATTTCAAGTAAGCTGTTTGAAATTGTGAGGACCATTTGCACAGATTAAAATGGAGCTTTTAAGTATCATTCTTTGCTATTAACAATAACTTTATGTAATTTTGTTCACAGAAATGAAAAATAAAATAAGCGCTTGCAAGTCCATAGATATGGTGATCCCTCTGTATATCTCATCCCCTCCTAAAATGTGCATTGTTTAGTGCAGACTATTAAATTGCTTATTGTTTCATCAGGCTGTTTATTTGTCTTATTTTCTTGGTTCATGTAAAGCAGTGATAATATAACTGAATGTTCCCCCCAGATCCTCTTTGAGTAAGGGTGGAGAAAACTAGTGAACTATATAATAATATAATAACTTAACATTTTCATTTAGCAAACCTACAGACCATGACACTGTAGAGACCTCTCTCACCTTTTTATGACCTCTCCTTCATAGGTAATCCAGTTAACTGTCTATTGTAATGTAGATATCACTTAATACAGTAGCATTTTTGTTTTTGTTGTATTTAATGCACTGAGGCCACAACCATGTGGAAATACATGTATATACAGTGTAAGGCTCCCTCACATACAATACAGGACAATTATAGGGCTCACGGTGCTAATTCAGTTCCCATAGTAAATCTATGCAAACACCATGATATTAAAAATTCAATAACTTAAAATTTCTGAGTACCCATGATCAAACCTATATTTATCAGTATGGCTGAAACCTGGATGTCAGCTTCTGTGAAGAGGAAAGGATATGAGCTGTGGCATTTTCTGGACCTGCATGTGTTTGAACCATGTGCTTTCAATTCAACACCAAAGAGTCGGGTGCTGATTTTAGTACTGAGTGTTCCAGACTCAAGACTGTTCAAGGACTGGAATTCCATCCATAAAACAATGTTTCTATTTTTTTTTCACTTACAACTAGGATAAGCTCTCAAAAGATTCTTTTTCCTAAAACATAACTTATATTATTAACCAATCCTGGCCAGCCAAACCCATATATACTCTATTTTATGTTCACCCATTTCCAAGCTGGTTCCCATTTTTCCATACCATTTAGTACCATGTGTCCTTTATGTCTCCATTTAACAGTGTTATAATGAGGGAGCACAGTATTTTCATAATTGAAGCATGCTATATGCACATTCTTCTGAAACATCTATTAAAAAAAAAGAGGAACTCCTGACTGGTAATGTGGTTTATTCTAGGATCCAGAAATGACCCATGCCAAATTTCCAGTCCTTTGTTAAATCTGATAACCTGATGCCTGGATTCCACAAAATCTAGTTTGGACCCTTCCCATATTGTTAGTGAGTTGTCCATTGGACTTGTAAAAGAAAAGTGTTATATAATTTGCCTGAAAGAAACCTTGAGCATGGAAACAAAACGCAGCATTTTCATTTTGAAATTCTTGAAAGACTTGGGTAAATTATTAATATTGAGCCCCCCCCCCTTCCACCTGTTGGGGGCTCCATTTGTAGGTCCTGCCACTTTATGAAAACTTGTGCTTAGCAATATTGAAAGTTTCAGACTTTGTATACAAAGCAAAACAAGACCAATCAATGGGGTACAGTATCCTTTTGTTAACCTTTATTTCATTTCTTACCCATAATTAGAGCTCACTTGTCGGGCATGAATAATAATGAGCTGTTTGTTGCTCACACTGACTTGGTAATGCAACACTGGTTAAAGATGTAGAGTGGTATTTGTGGGATTACTTGATGATTAAGCTAAGCTGTTTGAATAGTGGCTTGAAAATATTCCAATACAATGTATTTTTAATCCGTTTTGTTCTCAGAGCCAATAGTAACTGGTTCTTTCGATATATGGAGTGAATGTTTTATGCAATTGTTAATTACATGTATGAAAATTGAAGCTACTGTTTTTACTGAGCGAAGAAAAGAACCAGGGTGTCTCCAACAGTTCTGTGTTCAACTATGAGAAACATGGAAATTTTAGCAGCATTCAGAAAACGAAAATATTGTTAAGAACCTAGAGATAGCATTGCTTTAATAACAAAAAAGTAAATCAAAATTGTAGACAACAAGGTCACACAATTTATTTAGATATACATTATTTTAAGAATCAAATCGACGCAGAGAAGTAGTCAGTGGAAAGAAGTTTATAATTTTGTTTTATTCGTCAACGTAATGGTACAACAAATATAGCCCTTATGAGCAAGTGGAGTTTGAGTCGGAGCAAGTTATATTTTTTATAGCCACTATGTCTGAGCCCAGTTTGTACAGGGTATGTGTCCGAAGAGCATGTGGAATGACATACCTAATAATACAAGTCAGTGTAGCAAGGTATTTGTGTGATATAGATTTCTAACATTGCTTTAAAAAAATTTCAGTCATGTCACTACGATGTCGGCAGTGTGTCAGTTTATAGTGATGTCTAGCAGTGTGGCATAATGCTGCAGACATATAGCATGATGTCCCACCCAGTCACATTATCCTGACATCAGGCCAACCAGTCCTAGCACTAACTTCTTACTGCTGAGCTCATAGCAAGGCATCTGTTAGTACCATCTTTATAAGTCTTTGGTATGACTCGGCCGAGGTTCGAACATGTGACCTCCCACATCCGAGGTAGACGCTCTAAGGACTGGGTCACCGGAATGGTCGAGGTATTTGTAATTGTGGTCTTGATTTCGATTGTGAATTAAAAGGATGCCTCAACAAACAGTTGTTCTATAGCTGGACAATGCCACATTTATCTAATGAGAAGCACCCACCACCACTGAGGTGTTGTCTTGGGAGCAGTATTGTAATTCATACATCAGATGAAGCAAATTTGCATATTGAATGAAATGGTACAACCAGATGTTACATCTTAATTGACTTCATCTGACACAAGGCTGTATAAGTATTTGCTCAGCATATTTTTTGACACGATGGCAAAATGCAAGTTGAAATTACATTTATATTTAAAATATTGAATCTTTGATTTGAAACTAAAATTTACTTATCAGCATTGTGTCAGTATATTCTTCAGCTTTCCATGAAAAGGGTATCTGAAGGGTCATCTGGGGTTAAGTATATGGGGCTTTTCTCACTTAAATTATTACAATATTTATTTTAACTAGTTACATGACTATTACATCACAACAATTGTGAACTTTTATACAGAGCTCCTTTAAATTATTGTAGCAAATTCAGTTCTTGTTGGTACTGAATTATTCGGTTATTATCAGTGTTCTTTTCTTGATAAGAATTTCTACATACTGGATATGCTTGCTTGTTAGGCAAGTCAAACTGCAGACAACAAGATCCTGATCTGCCATAGCATAATGTGCCTGGAGATCAGGGTCCAGATTGTTTCTTCTACTGATTACTCCTAACAAACTACATAAACCAGATCTGCCAGTACATTATGTGATGGTGCAGTTTGCAGTTGGACTCGTCTTATGAGTATATACTATACAGATAGAATTGAAATAATGGTGACTACACATAGCTCCATCATGGGTGTTTTTTTTAAGATTAATGTTGTATGCCAAATCTTTATGCAGTATGGTGTTTCATTTTGGTCAGTTGGAAGCCAGTGTTTTTATTCAGGATATAAGCAACGTGATTATTCCATTAACTACTGCTTGCATTAGTCTGTACCACCATGCCTAGTATCGATATTCATGTACAGAGATAATGTCCCAACTGTCATCATTAATTTTAATACAATCATTGCCTCAGCTCTTGAAATATATATTGCTTGGGTTCTTGTAACAGACCTCCAGTCCTTATCACTTTCATTGACTAAGTATTGGGCACAAAATATTTAAGTATTTTTCAATTGCTAGGTCAGAGCTCTTATGAGAGCATGAGGTTTTCATCTTTATCAATGAGAAGTTTGTCACATGGTCTCGAGTGATAAACTAAAGCATCCTGATGACTTGTTGGACTTGCATAAAAGCTTGGACACAGGGGATAAAGCTTGCATTCATATAGATGCCTTTCTTTGGTGCATCCTTTATGGCATTTTGCCAATGTTTATGTGCACCATTTGAATTTTACAGTGATTAAAGATGCACTGGTGCATCCTGAAGAAACACTTATCTTTTACTAAATTCTCTTTACTGTATATACTCCCATATAAGAAGAGTCCAACTGCAAACTACACAGACCCAGATCTACTGTCACATAATGCGCTGGCAGATCTGGGTGTGTGCAGTTTGTTGGTAGTAATCAGTAACACAAACAACATAGACCCTGATCTGCAGGTGCATTATGCTATGGCACATCAGGATCTTTGTTATTTGCCATTTTGACTTGACTTATGAATGAGTAAATGGTAATACATGTATACAACAAAAGAGTTAGCCGTTTTTCAAGGTAGCAAACACTAGTTCTACAAGCCCAACCCATGCCTTGCATGTTCTTTGTTTCAGAGTATCATTACCATTTAAATTGTTAATGTGTTGTCAACTTTTGTAATAATATCTGCACACAGGAACTTAGAAGCACTTAATATATAATGTATCTCACGACAGTTTTTAGAAAACATGAAATTGCCAAGAATGTGGAGGTTGTAGTGAACATGGGACATGTGCATGTGGCAGAACCAGAGCACACATATCACATTAAAATAAAAGCCTATGCCAGACCCATAGCCACCCCTGTTAACAAGAAAATTTAGGACACTCCCACTCCCAGTCCCACTCCCCACTCCTCTGACTGGTCTCGAATTATTCTGCATTCTGAGTCGCATGACTACACAAATCTCACGACCCACATGTCAATGACTTCAGAGTTCAAATAGTTACGTGATATCAATAATTAACCATTTCTAATGTTGCTGTAGGAAAACAAATTGAACATATAAATGAAAGTCATGTAATATTTATAGAAAAATAAAAGAACATAAACTTCTACAAATACTTATTCTGGAAACAATGGCCAGAAATATGTAAGTTTTGCAACAGCTTGAAAAAAAAGCAGATTCAACAAGCGGAGAGCACAGGTCAAAGCGGTAGTCACGTGATACCAGTAAAATACATTGCTGACATGTGCTTAGTACTTGATGAATCTGGTTTTCTCCACCTTGCTGTGATACCGACAGGTTTCTAGTCATTGTTCTCAGAATATATATGTTGAGAATTGAGTGTGCATTATAGTTATGTACAAGTATTATGTGACTTTTAATTAATATTTTTGAATTCTATGTACAACAACTTTTGAAATGGTTTATTGTTGATATCACTTGACTATTGGACTTCTGATGTCATTGACATGTAGGTTGCAAGATTTGGATAGTCATGTGACTTGGAATGCAAATGGCGAGTTCCAGGTCAAATTTCATCAATGCTATAGTTGCATCTTGTCTCTCAGCGGATTAAAGATATAACGAATGCTACACTTGCTATTTTCTGAGAAAATAAATCATATTCCTATTGATTTCATGCAGGTATATCTCGATGAAAGGTCGTTAAAGTTTGCTAGGCCGGTTAGTAAGCAGCTACCCTGTGCTGACACCAAATGGTGTCGGCTAATTCCAACTTTTCGATAGGGAATGGACTCTGACCCTACACCCCAACATAAATGTCCAAATATCAAAAATGGGGTGGCAAGGGTCAGAGGAAACTCGGACTATTTAATTAGATTGTCTGTTTTTGTAAATCATCAAGCAGATATATACAGAAAAATATACAATTCATAGAAAGCAGAGCCTAGGTATTGTGTTATTTAAGATTTAACTTCAAAATGCAATTATATAGGTCAGAAACGTATGAGACAATGCTGTGTTGTGGAATTCGCAAGAAGCATTGTAAGGTCAAAGTTGTTTTCTGACTTGGCTCGTATTTGTTAAAATACGGAAAAAAGCTGCGAAGCAGATAATATTTAATCAATGCCTAAAATCAATACAAGTACGTAGACAAGTAAATAAACCACAGATTTGCATTCCTATCATGGACTGTTGTAATGAAGCTATATAAAGTGAGTGATTACATTACGAAAACCCCTTCTTCTAAAAATAGATGCACTCACGTCTGTGTTGATTTGGTTGGAAATAAGGGTTTAGTTCATATACCGACTATAAATGAGCCATGTCTGTAATTTTATGCATTTTAGTGTGTTATGTATGAATAGTTACGGTAATGTTTTATCTGCAACAAAGAAATGAGGACACTTGCACATTTGCCCTCATGTTCAGGGTACAGGGGTTGTGTCAAACGTGTTTAAAAATCTCTGAAAGTGCCATTATTGTGAACTTTTCAAAAAGTATATAAAAAAATACAAAAATATAAAAAAAGAAGGACTTTATGTAAACTTTGTGAGTGATTAGGTAAAATTTACACATCAATAAATACCCACTTATGATCGTTTAATCCTGTTGTGTAAATAAAGGTGACTGTTTTATGAAAAAAACGACTATTAGGTTATGTTACTATTTGAGATCTAGTGGATATGTGACTTTAAGATCTTTTTTTAAAAAATAGGCCTGGACTGGTAGATTACACCCACAATATTCTCTTAGTGTTCTAAATAGGAAATAAGGCTTGAAGAGTTTTGTGAATTGATCTAGGTTGTTAGATTACACCCACTAGATTCACTTTGTGTTCTCAGTAGGAAATATTGCTCTTGCTTCAATGAGGTTGATGAAGTTGAAAGAGGAAAAACAGTTTTCTGCTTTAAGTCATTATTAAATAATCACATTGTGGAACCAGGCATGGTCAAAGTGGTAGGAGAATTTAGGATTGGTCCCAGTTTAATGATCTAAACCAGGGGTCACAAAAGTTGAGTCAGTTTTCTACACAAATTTTTGTCCCTCCTGCACTGATGCATAAAAGACAGTAAACATGATTTGGGTCATGCACATATTCATTAGAAGTACATGTGAAGCTTTATATCCATATATTAACTGTATTGTATATCCATACATTAGTTGCATTGTGTAGCCTAAAATATAGATAGTTTACTGATGTACATACTGTCATAGGGTGGGTGAGCAGTAGTATTCCCAGAAATGTTAACCATATTTTGATTTTTTTACATTACATGTGTACATCTGACTGTGCCTAGCAGTGCCTTTGTGATGAGAAAAACTTGTTTTACATGTTGTCCTTTGTACATATACTGGTGTAAGTGGCAAATGTACATCTTCTGTGATGGGTTCATTTTCAGTGACTTAAGTTCATTCCTCACTTTTGACACCCTATCATGGCTTGGGGATGTAGAATAGGCCTGATGTACCAAAGTGCAGTTTGTAAGAAGTGACTAATGAAACCACATTGACTCAGCATGCTGAATTCTTGACCTGTAGGGGTTTAGGTTCGAATCATACCATTGGTTTAGCCCTGGAGTGTTCCAAGGGAAAGCACTGTGGATCAGTTACCTCATCACTGAATAGGCTTCTTATGTAGATGTGTCATAAAACATCAAACCACCATGTCACTTTTAGAAGCTTAATTGTTGCAAATGCAGCTTTCAGTTAAGATTTTAATTGGGTATTTTACTTCTCTGCTTTGGAACTAATTGGTTTTATTTTTAAAGTCTATTTGGAGATTTAATAACCACCATGTCACTTTTAGAAACTTAATTGTTGCAAATAAAGCTTTCAGGTAAGATTTTAATTGGGTATTTTACTTCCCTGCCTTGGAACTAATTGTTTTTATTTTGCAAGTTTATTTGGAGATTTAATAACTACCATGCAACACAACTTTTGTTACCATATTGGGTTGAGCTCATCAAAATGCTCATCATGTTTTTAAGAATGCAAAAATCAGGTTAGTGACTAAACCTAATCCAATGAACACTCAGCTGTATGGTTCTATTTGATGAGAGTTCTCATTCCTGATTGATCTTGCATACATGCAAGGAACATCTGGAAATTGTCATAGTTAATGCACCATAGAAAAACATTAGCTGTACATACGGCAGGAAAAATACGCTGACTTTGGATAAAGTTTACGATGTAAATGTTTTCTATTCTTTTAATAACTGATTTAAAAATTCATGTGTATTTATTCAAATTATTTGTGTAAAATGTACATGCTCTGCTTATCAACAGCTCCAGTTGTATGAACATATATCCAATAGATAATAATACCCCCACCCTGAGCAGCAGAGTGTTCTAAAGTGCTCGTCGTTTAAAGATCACTGATTTCTTACCTGAGACTGTCCAGGTGGGTTTGAGTCTCTTCTTGTTGCCAGTAGCTTTCTGTGGTTTGGTGGTTTTTCCTCTCGTCGTCTTGTTCTCCTCCAAAAATACTGATGTGCTAAAAAATGGTGTTCAACCAATGAAAAATATATGATGTGCTAAAAAAAATGGGGTTCATCCAATAAAACCACCTCTACCCCCATCATGAAGTCAGGTAGACATCATGTTTATAATGAGAGTAAAACCGTAAGAATGGTTCACTATTGAATATTCCTCAAATAATTTTCACAGAAAAGATTGAAGAAACTTGTGTTGTTCGCCATATCAAGGTTTTTAATTCTCCCAGAGAGTTCATATAGTGTATTCTCATTTTGGCTGCCACTTCATGTACTTGGGAACAGCATTTAGCTCCCTTTTCATTGGCATCATATAGCCATTGATTTGTTAAAAATGCCATTTAAAACAATAAAAACAGAAAAACAGCTTCCAGCATAACGATTGCTGTATTGGCCAGATTTATATCCCTCAAGCAATGGTTGCTCATTTGGTAGAGCATCATACAAAGCTAAATGATAGCTGCCTCCCAAAAGGACAGTCAAGATAAATTTATTAAATTTATTAGGCAACTGACGGGGAAAAAATGAGATGGTGAAAGTGAATGGTTGTTGCTGGTGAGAGGTGACGATTATTGAGTGTTGGCTACAGTATTCCTTTTTTTAACAAAGAGTGTAACATTTGCCTTGTACGAATCAGCTCATTTTTTTTTATCAGATATGATTCACTTCACAAGGGTACAAAGAACTTGTGTTTCCTTTATTGTGCTGAGGCTCTCAACATAGCATCATATGGAGGAAACAATCACTTGTACAGCACTTATGAGAGTCATGAAGTTGGTATGGATTATCCTTTCTATATTGCAGTTAGTTTGAAAATCTTGATAGCAGTGTTACATGCACTTTATCAGATACATAGAAGGTTATGTTTTTGTAGAGAAAGACTTCTGAAATCCTTGCTCCTGCATGGCTCCTCCCCTGCATATGTGTTTCTGGTTGGTCGTATGCCCATCTTTCTTTCCCTAGCACTTATTTCTCAGACGGTAAAATAACAAAATAAAAAATCTCATTAAATATCTATAATGTTTAAAAAAAGGAAAGAAAAACGGACCTGCCTACCCTAATTTTAAAACCAGTGTAATAGGGAAAAACAATTTTTTGCCATATTACCTGATTTCATTTGATTTCATTCATGCTAACTCTTACTCACGTTAACGTTAAATTATCATATGTACAAACGTTTGAATATGGTGGATGCGAACAAGGTCAGAAAAATGCTGCTGACTCAACTTTACGATATTTTCTTGCTGTAACACTGTTCATGGAAGCCATAACAGTGTACTGTATTGTAGGTAAGACCACCTTACACTGGGTACATTATACATAGTGCAATACTCCCTTGCTATTCCCTCAATATAACACCATTCATGGGAGCCATAACATCACACAAGAGTGGCCATCTTGGAAATATTGTTATCACTTCTTCTGAATGGCTGGTAATATCAAAGTGGGACTTTTACTAAATAAATTTGTATGTTGTCTAGTTGGTTATGATGGTGTCATTTAGGTATTCAATATGTCCACCACAGTGGCCATCTTGAAAAATATTGTAATCACTATTTCTCCAGAATTAAGTCATATCATGCTGGAGTTCTCACTGATAAAATTCTTATGATGTCTAGTTTGGCATACATGAAAATAATGTTGATATGACTTCTGCTATAACTCAGCTGCTAAAATGACCAACTTGTTATGACTACTTTTCCTAGATGACTGGTCATATCAGCATTGTGCTTTCACCAGAAGACTTTTTTTATATTTAGTTGGTACTAAATAGGTATGTTGCCAGTCTGAATCAAATATGGCCATCGTGGCATCCATTTGGAAAATATTGTTATTATTGTTGCTCTGAAATGGAATGTCATATTAACACAGGGTTTCCACCAGAAGACTAATATGATACCTTATTGGTCTGACATAAAAATTGTGCCAAATTCATGTCCAGTGTATCCAGTACAGCATTTAATTTGAAATTCTTGTATCCCTGGAGAGTATCAAAGTTGTTTCAACACACAGCAGTTAAAAGGAAGAAATGGTCTTATCTCGAGTTGTTCAAAATTCTTGTCAACTATAAAGTGTCAGTCCTTTTGAGGGACTCTGATTCAGCATTGATGTTCCTTGGCTGTCTGGTGGGCAGCCATGCTTGTTGAAATTTGTTCTATTCCTGATAATGTTATTCTTGTTGTAGGGCTTAACGCCATTTTTCAGCACAAGATAGCCTATACATGGCGGCCAGTATAAATAGTGGAGGAAGAACCCGGGAAAAGCCCGGAAAGAACCACTGACCTATGAGAAGCTACTGGCAAGCTTTGTCATATACCTACATTGGCCGAACCCGAGACTTGAACCCATGCAGACAGAAGTGAGATGGCAGTGATCCGTAATGGTGAGCTCTTTAGACCACTGGACCACTCAGGGCCCCTCCTGATAATGTAATGGGATTCATAAATATACCTCTCTTATTAAATGAGACCATGTTTTACTGAGGCACACTTGTTAAATAGGACCATGTTATAACAAGGCACTGTGTTAAATAAGACTGTTTTACTGTGGTTTCTTATTACATAGGACTAAGATATACAGAGGCACCTCGTTATAGAGGATCATGCTATATTGCATCTTATTAAATGGGACCATGTTATACTGAATTACCTTGTTAAGTAGGACCATGTACAGGGATACCTTATTAAGTAGGACCATGTTATACAGGGGCTCCATATTAAATAGGACCATGTTATACAGGGGCACCACATTAAATAGGACCATGCTATACAGAGGCACCTTTTTAAATAGGACCTTGCTATTGCCACAAACTCCCCCAGCTTTGTTGGGGGTGGGTTGTAGTGGATTTTGGTTACTGTTATCTAGAGGGTGATCGCCGACGGTGTAATTGCCCGGATTGAGTAAATATCAATATTAAGTGTGAAACTTATAGGTGGAATAGATAGAGATCTGAGCAGATATATAAAACAGAATGACACGAGCCCCCGTACATGTAAAGACAATAAATTTAATAAAAATTCATAAACATTTGTGATAATACATTACATTAGGAAGGTACACTTCTTTTTGAAACAAATCATTCAACAAATTTCAAACACAAATATACTTATACAAATAGCCGACCTGTTGTTTTAAGTGATAGAATTAGTTCATCATCGAATTGAGTGAAAGATCGAAGAAAATGCCTTGTACAGATTCATAACCTGATTGTTGTGGTTCAGTCCGAATTCACTGCGACTGTTCTTTAACTTCCCTATACCTGTATGTCTGGGTCCTTTCCACTTTTTCCTTCTCCAACTCTCTAGTGTCTCGCCGCTTTTGGCCCTTGGACTTTGTGTGGTTAGGTGGTTATGTAAGTATGTGATGCATAGATACTTCAACAGGTAGATTTATGTATACGTCACGTGGATACGTCGGTGAATACGTCAGGTGGATACGTTGGTGAATACGTCACGTGGAGCTATCTCACCTTCCAAAAGTAAACAAAGTAGCAACCTAAATATTCTGTCAGGTATCCTACTGGGAATAAATCATACTCTCCCCTCTTGTTAATGTCAGATATAGTTCTATCGGAATTCAAACAGATGCCAATGGCTATCTGGTCTAACTAAACATGGCAGACCATAACAAACCTAGTTCCTAAGATTAATGTACTTCCTAATGGCTATTTCAACACTGGCTGACATTAACATCACCCTGAGACATCAGTTCCGGTCTCGTCTCAATTACACAAATGAATGAATGAAATTCCTTACATGGCTCAACTACGGTATTTTTAGCGAATACACACATTCAAGTCTCTAGCACAGAGACGGGCAACATATGGCCCGCGGGCCTGACCCGGCCCGCGACGGGATTTTGACTGGCCCGTGGTCACATCCGGCCGCAATCTCCTACTACTTTCTTACTGCGTCGCAGTAACAGTGACTGTTAGTTATTCTTTTAGTAATCTGGCCCACCAAGAACTTCATTTTCCCATATCCGGCCCGCCGACTAGAGAAGTTGCCCACCACTGCTCTAGCATATATGAAATCTTACTACATGGTTTAACAACGTTAATTTCAGTCAATACGCACTCAAGTCTTTATCATACGTGAAATCATCTAAGTCGGAGAATTCCCATGGATTCTCGTAACTCGTATCAACTAAAGTAAGGCATGAAATTCTAGATACATATTTACCTATAACAATTGAGACTATACATTCAAATGATTCATCAACTTATATAAAGAATATCATTGTACGAATTCATATAGATGAACTCACAAAGTTGTATTCATATCAAGAAAATTGATCTACGATCTAACCAAATAAATTCCTGCAAATATAAGCAAATAAATCAAACAAATAGTCATATTGATATCAATCATTTACGTGAGACTGACGCAAAATACCTTGTGTTTTCAAGCTCTCCCGCCAGAATTGTGTTCGTCGATTTTTCCAGACATCAGATCCCTTGGATGATTAATTATGAGTGAATTTCTTCTAAATTCGACCTGGAGTCTTCTATATTTGTTTTCTCTTGCAGAAAAAAGTGTCGACTGACCAGGACCTTTGCGGCGGCACATTAAAACAGAGTTTTCATGTGGAATCATGCCCCCTTATTCAGCGTAAACAATCCAAATTACATATATCTCCCGCCTTAACTGGGCGCTAAAAATGTAGTCCGCCTGACAACCTCAGATTACCAAATACTGATTCCTGGGAAACTTCAAACTGACAGCTTCGATACAGATTGGAAGTTAACCCCTATCCCTTTCAGTTAAATAAACGAAGGCTTAATTAAGAATCACTGCTCTCATGACAGAGACATTACCAATCAGTGCATTATGGCGATTTAAACACGCGCCGGTCCCCATAAATTTAATTAATTGTTCGCCTGCCCGACTTAATGTGTTCTTCACAGATCAATAGAAATTTGCACCCTTACAGTTATACAGGGGCACCTTGTTAAATAGGACCTTGTTATACAGGGGCACCTTATTAAATAGGAGACCGCTTTGGTGGCCTAGTGGTTAGAGTGTCCACCTCCGATGCGGAAGGTCGTGAGTTCGAACTCTGGTCGAGTCGTACCAAAGACATAAAAATGGTACTAACAGCTGCCTCGCTAGGCACTCAGCATTAAGAGGTTAGTGTTAGGACTGGTTGGCCTGGTGTCAGGATAATGTGACTGGGTGGGACATCATGCTATATGTCTGCGGCATGACGCCCCAGTGCTGGACATCACTATAAACTGCCACACTGCAGACATCGTAGTGGTATGACTGAAATTTTTTTAAAGCTACATTAAAAATCCAAAAGACACACACACACATGCATTAAATAGGACCAAGTTATACAGGGGCTCCTTATTAAATAAGACCATGTTATACAGGGGCATGTTATTAAATAAGATCATTTTATACTGAGGTACCTTATTAAACTGGACAAGCTTTAGCAGGCATCTTAATAAATAGGACTTGTACTGATGTGCAGTATAATGAATTAACATTATATTGTAGAGGGTCTGTATGAATTCATTTGTTTTTGTAGGTGTCAATGTTAGTGGGTTTGGATAAAAAAATGATTTGTAAGTGGGTCTGATTTGTTCCACAAAAGGATCATTGTTTGTTACTTCTTTAAATTGGTGATTTTTAGCCAGCATGAAATCCTTGGAGTTGGTCACACATGAAAAATGTTGAAGTCATAGTATAATAGAATGACTTATTTCCTTTATTTTATGCAGGAATGTTTTCTTTCCTCATTTAGGATTGCCTTGTTCAGTCCAGAAGTTTTGATCACAATTACAAGGTTGTCCATTCCTATTTTGGATAGACCTTTTTAAAATTTATTTATATGTAAATAATACAATGTATCTAGCAATTTATGTCATAACAGGGGTATTTGCAGGAATTGTCAAACCCAATATTTTGAAGTGGTAAAATATCAATGTACACACATACCTAGGCATATCCATCTGTTATGATTGTACCCTGACCAACAGGGACTACTATCTTGTACCAAGGGGAAAACTATTTAAGGACATGTGGCATACTGTGATCACACTAATGGCTGATTATTTGAGGTTCTTAACGCACAGAATTTATGGAATTTGCAAAAACCTGGCGCTGAATAAATATTGCCATATTGAGATTTATTTCTATCTGGCATTTAATTCAGAGCCATAGAAATTAATTGAAAGGTAAATGCCATGTTAAGAGCCCTTTTCTACTGTGTGATCAATGCAGGTATTTATTTAGGATTTGAAAAGACGGCAGCTCTTGTCATTGATCACAATGATAGGGGAGAATGTGTGTGCATAGCGGATTGCTGGAAGAATAGCTTTGTGTGAAGATAGTGACATTCAGGTCATGGCCTTACCAATACATCCAGATTTTAAACGCTTTAATATGTAAATTGTACCTGTTAGGGATCAACCATTTAATTGTTTGGGGCTGGGCAGGGATTTTCTTTCAGATCAAGAGTTTGAAAAGTTTTGTTTTGTATTACATGTATATTTTTCAACTAATATAATGGATGTAATTCATTCTGTTTGTCTAAAACTTCTATCAAGAATATTTATTTCAAGCTGTTTGGGAGCTGGGATATTTTTTATCCCCCAGACAAGGTTTTTTCCATCCCCAACTAACAACAGATCAGCAGGTTTCATGTGTTTTTGACTCATTGATGTCTAACTTCAATTTTATCAGCAGTCTGATTAAAATAGTATCTCCTACAAAATGGAGATTTTACAAGTTACAATAAAAGTTCATGTTCTGGTGACATTGCATTGCATTTTGTGTTAGGTTGGGCCAACAGTTATAACATGTTCTTAATGATGTTTTTGGTTTTAAAAACATGAAAAACTCTTATTTGATTTGGGATTCTGAAGGTAGGTGTGCTTATTGCAAGTTCTTATTTTGGGGTCAATGCCATTTTTTTCTGCACATGATACATGGCAGCCAGTATATCTGTTGGAGGAAGAATCAGAAAGTCCTGGGAAGAACTACTGACCCATGGGAAAATACTGGCAAGCTTTCTTACATATCCATGCTGTCTGAGCCTGATATTTGAACCCATTTAGACAAAGATGATCTTTACATGTGATAACTTCATACTGCCCAGCCACCCAAGGGCCCCACTTATTATAAACAGATCTTGGTTTTAGTCAGATTGATTTTATCAGCTGAGAAAAATTTAATATTAAAGGATGTAGTGAACTTAAGTTTCTGTAAACAATTAATTTATTATGACAGTGTGATTCAAGTTGAGGTCAGCTTCTATAACAAGCAGATCTGATAGGCAACTATGCAGAGTTATATTCTGTTGACTTTGTAATTCACTAATCAAATCACTGCTTTCAAATTTCTGAAAGTGGTCAACATCATTCATGATATATGATTACCACCAGTGTCTGTCAGTCCAAAATCCAACACTTTATCAGTTATTCTACTAAAATTACATGGACCAGAATTCCAAAGGTCATCATTACATTAACTTTTATCAGTGTCTGTCCAATCACTGTTATGTTGGCTGAATATCTTGTTTTCTTTAATCAGATTGTGTGTTTTGCAATCAAATTATCAAGATGGTTGTTGACCAAGGTATGTTGGCCCAGTGTTGTCTTGATATTGTCTGTGTTAACCAATAACTATAACCCAGATTATTGGGGCTTTCAAAAGGACTTAAATTTTTTTCATTTGTGTTGAGTGATTACATGGGTAAGATTACATCAATTTGTTTTAGTAGTCGTTTCCGCTGTTATAAATCTGAAGTACCGATATGCAGTTCTTTTGCGTATTTTGTATAACATGTAGGTACCTCGTCAAATAGATTACATCACTTGTAAGCAGTGCCGGATTAAGGCCCTAAGCATTGAAAATATTATAGTTCCCCCTGCTGCAAAATGTGAAACTTGAAAAAAGCAATATTAAAAGCTAAAAAGGTGGGAAAATACCAGTGTTGCCATCATTCCAAATCAAATGCTTGTACATGCAGATTGAAATGGTCTTATATAATTCATTCATTTTTATCATCAACAATTAATTTGAATTTTTTCTGGTGCTCCTGTCGGCCTGGTGCCCCTGTTGGGCTGGTGCCCTAAGCACGTACTAAGCGTATTAATGGGTAATCCAGCACTGCTTGTAAGTCATGGAAAAGACTCTTCATGACCTGCTGGTGTTGTGTTATTAGGATTGCAAATATTTATGCTAGGTGTGATTGCATTTATGCTAGAACATTGCATTTATGTTAGGCAACTGTAGTTGTGCTAGAATATTGAATTTATGCTAGAACATTGCATTTATGTTAGGCAACTGTAGTTGTGCTAGAATATTGAATTTATGCTAGAACACTGAATTTATGCTAGGTCATTATAATTTCATTTATGCTAGAACATTGCATTTATACTAGGTCATTGCAATTGCATTTATGCTAGAACATTGCATTTATGCTAGGTCGTTGCAATTGCATTATGCTAGAACATTGCATTTATGCTAGGCTAGGCCATTGTATTTATGTTAGGCCATTGCATTTATGCTGGAACATTGCATTGATGCTAGGTCTTTGCAACTGCATTTATGCTAGGTCATTGCATTTATGTTAGGTCATTGCATTTATGCTAGGCTGTTCTTCTAGTAAATTGCCACTCGCTGTATGTGAATCTTTTTGAATTCTTTTTTTTCTCCATGTTTTAATGGTGATCTATTGATGAAAATTTGACAATTATGATAAACAGATATTTAAAACCTAATTCATTGATTTCCCTTTCATAGACATCTTACGTTTCTTCTCACGACCACCATGTGTGATGCACAGGCAGAAATAAATACAATGCACAAACAAATAATCTTTTACCCAGTTTTACTATGTTCAGTCTGTAGAGATTAACAATAATGTAATAATGTAAATTGGTTCTCTTTTTTCAGTTCCCTCTGCAAATGCATCTGTGGGGAAAAAAACTATCAGTCAGTGTTATTTATTGTCATTATTGCATTCAGTTATTATTTAGTCTTAAATAATGGAGATCGGTTGAGTAAACCCCATACACAGTTACTTGCGAAATCAGTACAGATATTGCATTTGCCCATGGAAGTATTGATAATACAGTCAGGGTTCTATGCCATTGTTAAAAAGTATTGCATCAGGATTCTAACCTGTATATCTAAGTTTGGCATCTCAGTGAATAATAAGTGTCTGGAATAATCTATGGGTGGTTCAATTGTTTTGCATACATGCTAAGGGAATGAGAGGAAGCTCAAAATTGTATACAAAATAACAGAAAGCTATCTAATTTGATCATTTAAAAAGAATTCTTAATTACTGAAGACAGTACTGTTAGATTTTCACTCCTAGGCTTCATGTAAAAGTAAGGCCGAATTTTGTCACTCTCACACTAATATATATGGCAGCTCATAAATATCCTTTGTGTCCAATTTATCACACACACACACACACACACACACATAAAGAACAATGGACAGAGACTGTTATGTGCACACATATAAGTGTAAATACATGCATAAGTTGTATTACATAATCCAGTAATTGCTCACCAACATACATATCATTCCAATCTCTGTACATTGTCTGACCTTAGAGAATGGAATACTTACTTTGAACCCAATAACATTGTTCATATGTCATGTTAATCTTTGTACCCAGTGACCTCTGGTGGCCAATACACAGGTGATTCATCGGACCAGGTCACTCTAAACTTTGAAGTGGTCTGTCAGGTCTGTGCTGAATTAATGTCCACACTCTAATCATGTGACAGTGACAGGTGGTATGGAGAGGAATTTGACCCAAGCTTGCATGTTGTTGGAATGTGTATGTGGTCCCTCTTAATTATTCAAGATGACAGGTGTTTCAGTATTTGGGGGCATATCAGTTAGGGATCAGCTTAATTTTAGGAGATTGTGGTAGTCCTTAATAGTAATGTCCCAGTTAGGAATTAATATCAATTAACTAACAATAGATTTGTTTTTCATATTCCAATGGTTTGTATTACATTTCCTCCCTATTCCCTCCCCATCCCCAACCCAATCCTGACACGTTTTAGATTGTGACCCAGTGGTTTGTAACTGAAAACACATTTTATACATTGTGTCTTCAAGATGTGAATGCATGTTTAAAGTTTGGTAAAAAAGGTAAAAATAAATATTTTTTTGTAATTGCAATTTGTAGTTCAGCTGGTTGTAGATGATAGGAAGAACTTAGGGTATGGTTTGGTTTTTTCCGTCCATCTGTGAGCACAAGTTTGTTCTTACTACTCCTCTTAAACTACTTGAAGGAATGCCATAACAAATTTTCATGCACATTCATCTCAAGATATCATTGTTCCTACATGAAATGCTGCTCCCCAAACATCCAGTATGCTCACCACAGTGGCCACATTGAAAATTGTTATTGCTACATCTCCTGAATGAGTTTTCATCAAAAGACTTTTCATCTGGTTGGAGATAAATGAAAATGGTGCTGATCATAACATCCAGTATGGCAACCATGACAGTCATCCAGCCATCTTCAAACATCTGTGTGTGTGTGTGTGTGTGTGTGTGTGTGTGTGTGTGTGTGTGTGTGTGTGTGTGTTTTAATGTAGCTTTAAAAAAGTTTCAGTCATATCATATGATGTCTGCAGAGTGGCAGTTCATAGTGATGTCTAGCACTGGGGCATCATGCTGCAGACGTGTAGCATGATGTCCCACTGAGTTGCATTATCCTGACACCAGGCCGACCAGTCCTAACACTAACTTCTTAATGCTGAGTGCCTGGTGAGGCAGCTGTTAGTACCATTTTTGTAGGTCTTTGTTATGACTTGGCCGGGGTTCGAACCTGCAACCTCCCACATCCAAGGCGGATGCTCTAACCGCTAGGCCACCAGAGCAGTAATCTTCAAACATCTCATTGAGGCAATGGCTCTTGAATGAATCATTGTATTGACATTGGGCTTTTTTACCAAAAGACTTCCCATCTAGTGGGACTTGGGAATCAAAGGATATTAAAGCATTTCTATCTTGTCTTATAATTTTCTTTAAATATCCTTAATTGTAATTGTTAATTTGACGTTCCAACAGGCTGCGTAGTAATTTTCCAATGTTGTTAGAAAATTACATTGTGTTGCTTTCATCTCTGATGTCCAAACACTTTTGTCTAATGATTAATTAATGTTAAGTTATAAAGATGCAGGGGGTAAAACTGACATTCGTCAACTTACAAATGTGAATCAGTAATAGATCAGGTGAGTAGAAGCTGAGCTGTACTTGCCTGACTTTGAGAGTGCCAATTTTGAACAAAATTATGTTTTTAAATCGCCTTAGGCACTGCAAAAGTTCATTATTTTCTTTCTTCTTAAAATTTTAATGATCAAATTTTTAGGTTTTCAGTTCATACATGAAGTGTGCTGATGATGCGTCACATTCTACATGCTTGACATGTACAAGAGGGAATTCAACTGCTAATAGCTTGATCTGGTTACCTTAGAATTGAATTACTTTGTGTAAATCATTACCGTAACCATACCATGTATTGAATTGCTCAAGAGTCTTGTTTAAGTTAACTTTCTCAGCCATCACTAACAATGTGGCGATTCATCGCTGCCATGCCTCCACAGAAAGAAAGTAAAACAGTTTAAGATATGAGAGCAAATGAGTATGAACAAAATTGGTCATGGAATTGTCTGCTGAAATGGCAAAATGCAGGGAGAATGAACGAAATTGGTCATGGAATTGTCTGCTGAAATGGCAAAATGCAGGGAGTATGAACAAAATTGGTCATGGAATTGTCTGCTGAAATGGCAGAATGCAGGGAGTATGAATGAAATTGGTCATGGAATTGTCTGCTGAAATGGCAAAATGCAGGGATTATGAATGAAATTGGTCATGGAATTGTCTGCTGAAATGGTAAAATGCAGGGATTATGAACGAAATTGGTCATGGAATTGTCTGCTGAAATGGCAAAATGCAGGCAGAATGAACAAAATTGGTCATGGAATTGTCTGCTGAAATGGCAAAATACAGGGAGTATGAACGAAATTGGTCATGGAATTGTCTGCTGAAATGGCAAAATGCAGGGAGTACGAACGAAATTGGTCATGGAATTGTCTGCTGAAATGGCAAAATGCAGGGAGTACGAACGAAATTGGTCATGGAATTGTCTGTTGAAATGGCAAAATGCAGGGAGTATGAACAAAATTAGTCATGGAATTGTCTGCTAAAATGGCAGATTGGTCAGACATGCCTGACCAATAGGGATATAGTATGCTTATCATGTATGGAGCATCACACCAGGATGTCTCCTGGCCATCTTGATGGCTTTCCAAAATGTGAAAGATTTCAGTCCCAGTCCTTCAATAACTTGATGGCAGGGGCAGGGTGGAAAAGGCCAAACTTGATGCATGGAAGGCCCAACTTTGAGTATAATGTACAGTACAGAAACGTGTGATTCATAATGATAGCTGGGTTGTTGATCACCAAGAAGATGCTGCTGATAGTGTTGCATCAGATGAAGTGGATGAACTTGTCTTCAGTAAAGATGATTCTGATTGGATTGATAATTGATTCTTTCTGAGTTTGGTTCCAACTGTGACAGTCAATTAACAGAAGAGAACATGATGAACAAATTAAGCTTTTTGTTTATTAAGTGTTTTTTTTACTTGTATTTCTTTCTTCATTTGTGAAATAACAAACACCTTAAAGTGCCTTGTTTTATTTTTTAGGGTTGGTGGTTGAGGGGCTGCATTTTTGGGAGAGTAAAAATTTAAATCAGGAGAGTAAATTTAGGAATTTACTTGCCCAAATTGGCAAAGTGGGAGGAAATGTTTGGTTTATTCCCTGATATTGAGAACTTGAACCCCTTCTGCCATGATTGCATTAGAGGATATGAATTAACAGGAATGGCTTTTTAACGAAAATTATCATACTTATAGTTAATTAAGTTCCAATGTACTGGTAAATCATTTCTGAGCCCATGGGTGATGTAAGAATTTAAAATTTCACTTAGATCAATAGGACAGGATTTGGAACGACATCAGCCATCTTGTTCGTCTGTTTGATAATTCAGACACAGACCTACTCAAAGCCACAAACTGAAAGGTACATGTGAACAGCCCTGAGATAGCACCACATTTTTGGGTCTAATGCACCCTATAATCATGTAGTTCTGTTAGGCAGTTGGCCTAGTTATACTTGAAGCCTATGTGAAATACAATACATTGGATTATTTAAATTTTAACCTATTAGCTCTCCTAGTTGCTGTATTCCAGACAGGTACTGTGAGGAGTTGTGCAGAATCCTGTCACATGGCATAACTGGTCTTGCACATTTATTTTTTTAATTTTTTTTTTCTGTTCAAACCATGTTTGTTCTGTGTGTTTAATATTTGGTTAAAAACTAGTTGTACAGTAGGGTTAGGAACTGTATATAAGGAATTGACTGTGGTCTTGAATAGTTGAATATTGTGAAACATAGGATCTACCATTTAATGTTCCTTTTGGAAGGGTGGGTACCTCAGATTCTTGGACAAAAGTGTTCTGGCATCCAAGTGGCTTGATAAAATACTCTTTCTCTGATTTGTGGATAACGAACATATTCTGTGTATTATATTAGTGTTAACATATGTATCTTAAGATAAAAAAGAAAACATTTTGGTTGAATAGGAAAATCAGCCCACATTAAATGGTCTGTCCTTTACGTTGTGCACACAGGAGTTCACTTTTAGTGGTGCAGGTAGAAATGAATGAGAAATTTTTTGACAAGATTAAAAATGCTCATTACTCCAGCTGTCACTTTTTTGTGATGAATGGGGAATGCAGAAATATTCATCAATGAAACAGGTTTCACATGCAAGAAAGGGTTTAAAATAATTATACAGGGCATTTATCAGGAGATTAGTACGAGCTTCATAAAGAATCTAGTAATAGTTATATTTGAAACCTACTTGAGAGACCACCCCCTCTGCCATGTAAATGTATCACAAGTAAGAAAGGTGGTCCCTTAAAATACATTATAACTAAAAGTATGTAACAAGTTACTCACTTAGTTTAGTCAAACTGCGACATCGTAGACACTCTTGCAATATAATAATACTCTGGCAGATCAGGGTCTGTGTTTGTTCTTCAGATTTACTCCTTACAAACTGCATAAACCCAGATTTGCTGAAGCATTTTAAGTAAAATTTAGTAAAAAACCTGTTAATTAAGAATCTTCCAGGTCAGTTTTTATAGTAATGATAATGTATTTCAGGAGGGTAACTGTTTCAGTAAAGGCCAGTAGCTTCTCGTGGGTCGGTGGTTTTTTCCAGGGATTTCCTGGTTTCTTCCTCCACCATTAATATTGGCCGCCATGTGTAGCTATCATGTGCTGAAAAATGGCGTTAAGCCCCACAACAACAACAACAACTTTCAGTAAAGCTCATTTCCCATTGAAGCCTACAATTAAGAACAAAAACCAATGTTAAAAAAAGCAGACCTCCATTTCACACATTTGTATTCACATATACCTAGAAATAACATTCTTTTAAAACATGGGCCCATTCATGTAACATACACTGTAATAAAAAAAGTAGTATGAAAATAATACAGTAGTACCATAGACGAGGAGAGTAATGCAGCTAACGTTTTGTTTCTGCCCTGCAGCTGGTGTGCATTTCAGACAATGCTCTTATGCAGAAATAGTTTTTACTGTGGTGATGCATCCGTCCTTAGCAACAGGTATTGTTTCAGTGGAGTTATTGCTAAAAACAAGAAAATGCACGCCAGATCAGAACTTACAAGTGCACAAAACATTGCAGCATAAAACCAGTCTATAAAAAATAATAGTGTAAAGTCAATATGGTGCTGTATGTAAGTATGTTGTATGGAGCTCCTGGCACTTTTTGCTAAGGGACTATCAATTTAATCAATGTTTTTGGCTGGGGTGTTGGTGGTGTGTGTGTCCATTTGGGATATTTTTTTTCTTTTATCTAAAGATAATTTAATTTTTGACCAATATGATGGTTAGAATTAGTTCATTTTTCTAAGTAGCAGAGGAAGGGTATTTTGGGGACCAGAAAATTTGTTCAGAAGTACTACATGTACACAAGTAAACTACCTCCCTCCACCACCGAGTAAATGGTATCCAGGGGGGAACACCTTGTAAGTGGAATAGATACTGGTAAGTAGTTGAACACCAGACAGAGAAAACACTTGTTTCATGGTGAGGAGGAGTGGGAGAACTGCCTTGATGATACAAATATTGAAGAATTCGTGACTGAGCATTTAAATTTCAGGGAAATTAGGATGGAGGTAAAGCTGGGAATTTGTCAGAGATAAAATGTTTGGCCCCAAACCAGCTTTATAAAATTATTATTGCTCTGATTTGAAGTGAAAAAGAAGTCTTTCTATCCATTATATTAGTTTACAAAAAGAAAAACAAAATTAGTTGGAAAGAAAATACCAGTCACCACCCGCTACCCTACCATGTACAAAATTAAATAGTTGGTCTCTAAGAGTTGGTTGGGGAACACTATAAAAAACAAATACCCCTGTAACCGAAGTGAATGCCAGTTACACTACAGAAGAAAACGTTTTAGTATCTTTTTACTTTGAATTTCACTTTCAACATGTGGTTGGCTACATCATGCAGAGGAAATTGGAGCTAAGTGCCTTTCTGAAAGATGCACCAAGGCAGGCAACATTGACTGGCCTGGGCAAGTGTCAGACCTGCATGCTTAGATTTTCAGTGTTGTTCTCTACCAACTGACCTGCTATGGCTCCTCCATAAAACAGGCTTCCCCTTTTTTGAGCATACACATAGAAGGAACAACTGTTAACAGGAATATTACAACTGGGACTATGAATATGCAGGAGTATACTTTTCATCAAGACCACTCCGGTGGCCTAGTGGTTAGAGCATCCACCTAGGATGCGGGAGATCATGGGTTTGATCCCCGGCCGAGTTGTACCAAAGACTTATAAAAATGATACTAACAGCTGCCTCGCTTGGTGCTCAGCATTAAGAGGTTAGTGCTAGGACTGGTCAGCCTGGTGTCAGGATAATGTGACTGGGTGGGACATCATGCTACATGTCTGCAGCATGATGCTCAGTGCTAGACATCACTATAAACTGCCACACTGCAGACATTGTAGTGATATGAGTGAAAAATTGTTAAAGCTATGTTAAAATCCAAATCTTTCTCACACACACACACACACACACACACACACACACACACACACACACACACACACACACACACACACACACACACACACACACACACACACACACGGGAGGTCGGAGGTTCTAACCCCAGCCGAGTCATACCAAAGACTTATAAAAATGGTACAAGTAGCTATCTCGCCAGGTGTTCAGCATTAAGAGGTTAGTGTTACGACTGGTCAACCGGGTGTCAGTATATTGTGATTGGGTGGGACATGACGCTACATGTCTGCGGCACGATGCCCCGGTGCTAAACATCACTTTA
The DNA here is from genome assembly GCA_016617855.1 of Megalonaias nervosa. Taxonomy (NCBI): domain Eukaryota; kingdom Metazoa; phylum Mollusca; class Bivalvia; order Unionida; family Unionidae; genus Megalonaias; species Megalonaias nervosa. The sequence goes on from JAECUM010001080.1 coordinate 64,107, forward strand.
AACTGTCACACTGCATACATGGTAGCAATATGACTGAAATTATTTTAAAGTTAAGTTAAAAATCCAAATCACACACACACACACACACACACACACACACACACACAGCCTTGTCAGATATTCTTATCATTCCACAGGGTCTTACAAGCACTTGGCACATTATCTTACAAGTACCTGATCTCTACACCACACTTTGTTTAATTACAAAAATGTTTCAAGTATCTTCAATTTGTAAAACTTGAAAATGTACTTCTGTCATTTTAACTTTGTACACTAGCTATAATGAAAAGAGCTGATTGAAAACTTTGCTCGTGATCAAACAGTATGTTCCTTTCATGTAAGTCACAGGTGTAAGTATTCAGGAAATGAAAACTGTACTGTTTTATAGACAAAAAAATGTATTCATTTCATTGTTTCCCATTTTAAAAAAAGTAAAAACTTTTATTTGGGGGGAATTTTGAGTCCACTTGATTTCATGTTATAGATTTATTTTTAAACAAATATTCGTTAAAATTATACCATGATGTACAAATGGTATTTGATGTTTTTCTTGATGCAGTTTAAAGTGATTTAATTTATTTTGGAATAAGAATGAGAATTAAAAGCATCCTATCTATCATGAGACCAAATTTCACCTTTGGAAACCTTTATCACTGGCACAAAGGAGCCAGTTTATAAGCCCTAGGGAATATGTGACATGCTGTTTGTATAAATGGACTTTCAAGTTAAAGGGCAAAAGCAGCTACTGGATGGTTCATTTTGCAATATCAGTAGTGAGTTGAACATGTGATAAGGAAGAGCTTAGATATAAATTCTGGTGTTTGTTCCTGTTCCCAGATTACATATACTCAAAAAACATAGGGGGAATTATCAGACACCTTTGACAGGAAACACCGCAGAGGTCATTACTTGAACATACGACAGAAAATGGACACCTTTCACTATGAAAAACTACTGAGAACATTAAATAGAACTGACAACAGGACATGGATCCATTTCATTATGAAAAATGCCAGAGAACATTGCTGAGTACACTACAGGAACCGGATATATTTCACAATGGAACAGTAAGTGAATATTACTAGAGTACACTACAGGAAATGCATTGGCACCTTTCACAAATGAACACAAGTAAGGAACATTAGAGTACACTTCAGGAAAAAGATGGACACCTTTCAGTAGGGAATACAGCATAGAAAATAAGCTTGAGTACACTACAGGATTTGGATAATTTTCAAAATGAAACACCACAGAGAACATTATTAGAGCAGGTACAGGAAATGCTCAGAAACATTTCAATAGGAATATGCCAGTGAACATTACTGTAACTTACTGCAGGAGAGGGATGGCCACCTTTCACTAGGGAACACCACAGAGAGCATAACTAAAGTAGAGCACAGGAAATGGCCACCTTTCACTATGGAATGTCACTGGAAACTTTAATAGAGCACACTACCAAAAAATGGATACTTTTCACATGGGAACACTGGATAAAATATTAAAGTACATTTCAGAAAATGGACACTTTTTATTAGGACAAAACACAGAGAAGATTACTGGAGCACGTTACAAGAAATGGTCTCCTTTCACCAGGGAACACCACAGAGAACATGATAATGTCTAATGCACACCATATGGAACACATTTATTACTAGGGTACCCCCATATAGAATAGACACCTGTTACTCATAAAATGTCACACAGAACAGATATCTCTTCCTAGGAGAACATAATTGAGGACACCTGTTACAAGTAGAGCACCACTGTGAACATATACCAGTTACTAATGGAATGTCACAGAGAACAAATATTTTACTAGAACATGTGTGAAGAGAACTGTTACTCATAGAGCACTGGACACACACAGCAGTCACTTATTTGAATTAATGGAATACCATATAGAACAGACGTGTTGCTAGGGGTACAGACAGAACAGATGTGTTGCTATGGGTACAGACATAGAACAGACGTGTTGGTATGGGTACAGACATAGAACAGATGTGTTGCTAGGGGTACAGACATAGAACAGACATGTTGCTAGGGGTACAGACATAGAACAGACATGTTGCTAGGGGTACAGACAGAACAGACATGTTGCTAGGGGTACAGACAGAACAGACATGTTGCTAGGGGTACGCTGTTGCATCTAAACAGGTTTACAAAGCACACTTTTCTCTAGAGAAGTCGAAAACTAAATTCAGCCGATGTATGAGTTTGATGATGAATTAAAGAAGGAAATATATGGAACGGCTTGATTCCAAATACTGACTTATAATAGTGTATAAATTAGCATGTTCACCATTCTTGGTAAAACATTGGGTTTGATCAAATATTATAGACTTGTACCAGTGACTTGTGCGTAATTACTGACTGGTGAACCGTGAGCAGAGTGCATAGCAGGCCAGTTTCCACTGACAGTGGGATACATTCTTGTTTTGTTGTTAAGTAGGAACTTCATCTGCAAGAAACAAGTATTATAATGTAAGCTGCATGAAGAAACTGTATGATAATATACCACCCGAGGATATCCAAGGCTCTTCTGAAGGAATGCTATTAATATTAAAAAAATTGTGACTATATGCTTTTAGGATTTTATGTCTTTATCTTTTTATATACATTGCACATAATTTTTAACGCCTTTTTGTTGTATGTTTTATTTTGTACTTCATGTTTACACTTAATTGGAAGGTTGTACCTTCCTAAATTTGTGGTTCAGTTTTAAAGTTTTCATACTTCACCTTTAGTTGGCACAGTTTAACCACTATTGCCCTGAGGTACCTTAAAACTTGTACATACATACATCATGTGAAATTTTTTCAAGTCTTTGATGGGAGGCAATTTCCCTTGAATATTCTCTTTTGATGATGATGATGATGATGATAATGAAGAAGATGATGAGGATGTTGATGATGATGAATATGAATAGCATCAGAAGTGAGGCTGCTGCTGCTGAATTTTATTTCATGCCTTAAATCCCAGCCAAAAAAACCCCACAGCTTGCCAGCATCACACTACTGTGTTGAGTGCAGGAAATCTATTAAATAAGTAACTGTTTATATTCTTTCTTGATTAAATCATTTGGTAAAATAAACACCAGATTTATCACTGTGATATAGCTTTACAGAGTGAGTAAAATGATTCTCTGTTAAACAAACAATTCCATGGGAGATAAAGTTATCAATGTCAGCAAAGAGACTAAGATTAACTCCTATTCCCATTCCATTTTTGATACAGTCAAGATCATTTTTTACTTCAGTATCACATGCATCTACTGCATGTGAAGATCATAGACTCTGATCTGTCATTGTAAAGTCCGAGTAGAGCATGATCTGTGCTTATTGTTTTTGTTCCACAATTTCAAGTAAACATTGTTACGTGTAGGCTCATACAAAAGTAACAAAAGAAAAGATTGAATCCAGCAAGCTTAGCTTTGTAAATTTTAACAAAATAATTTATTTCCCTAGAAAACAATGTTAAAATAGGAAATAGGACTTACAGTTTTGTGAATATAATCCAAAAATTAATCCTCAAGTTGAAAAATATAAGTCCTATCACTAAACAGTTCTAATTGAATCCAGGTTCGAATCTCGATGAAATTCCAGTATGGAAGACGATGACATCAGATGAGGTCGTTGTACAAATGGCAACAATTCCTCATTGAAACACAACTATAATGTTCTGTTTAGAATTCCAGAATAAATTTCCACTAAACGTCTTTGTCCCAGAAATTTCATAAAGAAAAGCACTTGTTTTGTTTTCTAGAGAATATGAATTATTAAATCCCAAAAAACAGATGAACTTAGAACAAGCCGGCATCAACAATATAAACACCATGTACCCTCAAGGTGGAGGAATACGACTGCCCAGATCTAGTAGAAAATGACTGTTTTAAGCCTCGATTTTACATCACATGGTGGCTCACGTGATGGGCTACGTGATTTCTAATTTGAACAGCGCAATAAAAATAATGGCATTTAACACGTAGCTAGAATAGCCCTATCTAAGACTCAAATTCTCACACTGGAAATATATAAAAAAGAAAGGCTGTTTACAATTTAGCTAACACGTGGGCCGAAAATGAGTTTGGTAATAGCCAATATTTATCACTCGATGTTTACAAAATCTATGAACCAGAGTGAGCTAAAAATAGTGCTTAAGTCATACTTTGCATTCTAATCAGACTGAATTATTTTTTTTCCAAAATATCAAAACCCGTGAAAATAATCATTACAATAAAATGTAATGAAACAAAAAATAAAATAAAAAAGAATTTAAAAACTAACACACAAGTAATTAAATTACTTATATGTAACAACATTACCTTGTATATCCACTTATAAGATGAGTCCAGCTGCAAAACTGCACAGACCCAGATCTGCCATTGCATAATGCGCTGGCAGATCTGAGTCTGTGCAGTTTATTAGGAGTAATCAGCAGAACAAACAACATGGACCCTGATCTGCAGGCACATTATGCTATGGCAGATTAAGATGTTTTTTGTTTGCAGTTTGACTCAGTTTGTGAGTACTTATGGTGACAGTATAGATGGTAATGTACTATCACATGATGTTGTGGCAGGTCAAGGTATATGCTGTTTGGTCTACAATTTCAGATAAATGTTAACAAGACAGACATTATGCTGCCCATGCAGAATGTCCCTGTCGACCAATATCTGTGAATTACATGTATACATTAATAGAATTAACACTAATTTGTAATCACAGAAGGCATTAAAGAAAAAGTGGTATTGATCAACGTTTTGTTTGCTGCTGGGCTTAAGCAATTCCCCCACCCCCAGCAAATTATCTGAATGTTGCGACCAGTCTGAATTTTCATTTCATTTGTAGAAGTTAGATGTCATGCTCATCAAGATGCTTTATTGTTTTTCTCATGTTTAAGCACCCACTGGACATGGTCTGGAAAGCATGATTCCATAATGGCTGCCTTGTATACTGTTCTGTAATTGTGCTTAGCTTCATACTTGGGGCCCTTAGTGGCAGTGTGGTCTGAGGTGCTTGTCTTTATGGATCACTGACATCTTACCTCTGTCCGCATGGGTCTTAGTCTCGGGCTCAGCCAACATAGGTCTGTGAGAAAGCTTGACAGTAGCTTCCCTTGAGTAGATGGTTCTTCCCTGGGTTTTCCTGAGTTCTTCCAAAACCAAATATACTGGCCGCCATATATATATATAGCCTATCTTGTGCAGAAAAATGGCATTCAGCCTATTATAACAACAACAGCAACAACAATACAACAACAACAACAGCTTCATACTACAGTAATCGGACAAATATGAATTATTTAAGAAAATGCACAAGATTGCATAATCAAACTGTCTTATAACATCATGTTGTTGACTTGTTCTGACAATTAGGTCAGGCAACTGTGGTTTACTATTGGTGAATGGAAAGGAAAACAATCACTGGGATTTGGGCCATGATGAGAGGGTTTGATGGTGGAGTGAGCAAAGGGAGGGCACTGTGTTATTTAGGCCATGATGAAAGGGTTTGATGGTGAAGTGAGCATAGGAAGGGCACTGTTTTATTTGGGTCATGATAAGAGGGTTTGATAGTTGTTGTTATTGGTTGTTGTTGTGGGGCTTAACGCCATTTTTCAGCACACGATAGGCTATACATGGCGGCCAGTATTAACGGTGGAGGAAGAAACCGGGAAATCCCTGGAAAGAACCACCGACCCACGAGAAGCTACTGGCAAGCTTTCTCACATATCCACATTCGCCGAATCCTAGACTTGAACCCACGCAGACAGAGGTGAGATGGCAGTGATCTGTAACGGAGAGCGCTTTAGACCACTCGGCCACTCGGGGCCCGGGTTTGATGGTGGAGTGAGCATAGGGAGGGCACTTTGTTATTTGGGCCATAAGGCCAGAAGAATCCCCTGTATCTTTCCTATTGCACTGGTTTTAAAATTACGGTAGTTTTTCTTTTCTTTTTTTTTTTTTTGTTTACCATGGGGGGTGGGGGAAATCTGCAAAGGTCTGCATTGAGAAACAGGGACAGTTGGCCAACTGGATACTTTTTTTGCCTAATGGTAGATATTGGTGGTGTAGTAGGAGGCATTTACAAAATACGTATATAGAGCCCCACTACCCTCCACTCGACCACAATCCCTTCCATTAAGGCCCAAATCCCTGTGGAAAAAAATAAGGGAAAAATATATATTTCAACCAACCAACCATCCAACCCAATTTTTATATGCCCGCCATAAGGTGGAGATGATTATGATATTGTCCATTACCATTTTAGCTTTTGCACAATAACTTTACTTGGCTATCATCTGCATTTACTGAACTTGCACCATTTAGATTTGGGGCTCAAAAGTCATGGTGACATTGACAAAAGAAAAGGACAATGGTTTCTAGACAATAACTTCTTCTCTCTCATTTGGTAGATAACAAACATTGCGGATAGCTTGCACTTCATGTAAAAAAATTTTTTTTTTTTTTTTCAAAAGGTCAAAGGTCAAGGTCATTGGCAGAAAAATAAATATAGCACTAGTTCAAAATGATCTTCCTTAGCCAAATATGGATGGCATGCAGTTGTGGAAAGGAGAATGTTATTTAGTTTGGGGTCCAAATTTCAAAGGTCAAGGACATTGACTAAAAGAAGAAAAATTATTTGCACATAACATTTGTTCTGACTGCCCTTTACAGAATGTGCAAAGACATGTTGCCAGCATTTTCATTTTAAACAGTGCTATATGCATAGACTATTTGATGAATCATTTTAAATGAAAACCTCAGGAGCCCTGTGTAATCTGTAACTCACATAGGTAGAACATTTATCAATTTCCAATTATCATATTGGTAATTCTAATTTAGTGCAACATTCCATTTTATCAGGACTTTTGAAAGGTAAAATATTTAATATTTCTCTGTGAATATCTTGTTAAATATTCACATTTTTGTAGTACAGTAGTCATAATATATGTTCTCAAAGGTTTCAAGATTTTGTTTATTGCGTATAATGTTTTTCCAAGCCCGAGGTGTAGGATCAAGAAGTTCATATCGTATATTGATATTATAATAAAATGAATCATAAATAAACTTTGAAACGTTTTTATAAATACATTTATTTTAACATTCCATATATACTCACTTATAATAATTCAAGTTCAACTGAAAATGTTCACAGATCTGCCAGCACACAACGTGCCTGCTGATCTTGGTCTGTACAGCTTGTAAGGAGTGATAAGGAGAACAATTAACATAGACAATGATCTGCTGGTGCAGTATGAAAAGGCAGATCAGGGTATGTTATTTTCATTTGGACTTCACTTTAAAGTGAGTACATAAGGTGCTAATTGTGTCACAATGACAGTGATAAGAGATCCTCAGGGCTTGTGGTGGATTAATCATCCAGTTCAGTTTTTTAATCCATAAGGGTTCAAGTACTTGACAAAGAGACTGAATATGGAACATTTTTAACCCATTATCTTGATAATCGTTTACAAGCATGCCTCACTTTACATGTATTTGATCACTCTTGCCACTCCAAAAAGGAAATTTGAAAGAATATCCTCCAGCTTATGAATTAGATCCTGTTGAGGGTCAAGTAATATTGTGAAGAAATAAACAAGTATGGGCAAAGCTAAAGATTTTATCACAGTAATTTGCCAAGTTGAGAATGGTTCCTAAATGACCAATTTGCTGATAGTTTCTAATTGCATCTAATTGGTCTGAGTAAGTCATCAGAGTGATATTTTGTCCTCGGAAGATTGAATGTAATTCCATGAAGTTTAAAAAGCTTTCATAATTCCAGATAATACCTTTTGGTGTCGTTAACTCTTCACCACAACCACTTTTCAAGTCAATCCATGCAACTTTTGTTATTTCAAAGTTCAGCCACACAGTGGCAATGGGTTATATATTGCTGCTATTAAAATGTATTTTATTTGGTAAAACTAATTTTGATTATGCAGTACTTACCCATCACTATTGCTGAGTGCGTTGCCCCTATCCTGCTCTGTTGTTCTGGTATAATTGTTGTTTATAAAAACGGTTCTGCACATTGGCATGTGAGTTGCACAAGTGGACAGTATCTTGTTGACAATTCTCCACTTTCTGGGAGGATGTATTCACGTCAGATGGATGAGGTTTTTCTGCATGAAAATAGCACATGTAATATCTATGCAGTAGGAAGGTGTAAGTAATGCATAATTAAAATTAGTCCCACCCCCCAAACCCCCTTCATTTCATTGGTTCAGTTTGGTGCTGATTATGTGGGAAATAGTGTTCATCTGATCTACTTGGTGCTGATTATATAGAAATTATGGTGTTAAGCAGATCTACTTGGTGCTGATTATGTGGGAAATGAGTGTTCATCTGATCTCCTTTGTGCTGATTATATAGAAATTATGGTGTTAGGCTGATCTACTTGGTGCTGATTATGTGGGAAATAGTGTTCATCTGATCTACTTGGTGCTGATTATATGGAAAATACAGTGTTCATCTGATTATTTGGTGGTGATTTTATATGGAGAAATATGGTATTATGCTAATCCAATTGGTGCTTTTATATGGAAAAAAACATTAAACTGATCTACTTGGTGCTAATCAGAGGATGCTGCCATGCCAATTTTTGGCAACAAAAATGCAAGAAGTATTGATTTGTATCAGATGGTATCCAGAATTGCTTTATTTATTTTATAACAATAATGCATCTCAAAATATGTAGTGTTAGGCTGTTGACATTCTTATTCTTTCTTTTGGTGAAATGTACAAGATATTTTTTTTCACCCTTTCAATAATGCTGAAAAATGAGCAAGACTTCTGCAAGTGCTGGAGAAACAAACAGTACAGTGTGTGTGTGCATGTGTATGTGTGTGTGTGTGTGTGTGTGTGTGTGTGTGTGTGTGTGTGTGTGTGTGTGTGTGTGTGTGTGTGTGTGTGTGTGTGTGTGTGTGTGTGTGTGTGTGTGTGTGTGTCCCTTATTACACAAGCTTCATAGAAGTGCAAGGACACTTCAAGAAATGAGGCTTGCTACATTCTTAGGATGTAGGTCAAGTATTTCAACCTCGCAGAGTTCAGGCTTAAAGTTATTTCATATATATGATACAATAAAAAATACATAAGAACCAGTTTGTGATGAGGTTATGGGGTCCTGTGAAATGGTTAACTGAATTTTTCTTAAAATTTGAATGTCAAACAGCCTTATTCAGTATTTTACTTGATCTAAGAATTTCACTCCCAGTCCATTAATAATCTGATCAGCTGGAGCTTGACAGGAACAATTAGAAAACCATTAATCAGGTACTTGCAGTTTTGCTCCACTATACTGGGTTCTGTATTGGCACAAACTGTTAAATTGGTTTGGATGCAAGTTTCCTTTTAAACAAAACAGAGCTGTAAATTAAGTGCACATTCCTCCTGATACTCAAACACACATGCACGACTTGGCTGCATGGATTAAAAGCAATTGAGCATTGAAGTTTAGACAACTGTGTATTTGCTGTTACCTCTTTTAAACTCTGTGCACCATGATACTTGATTCTCTCTTTGCCTTAAAAAACCTAACAATGTAGGAAGGCATGGTGGCTCAGGTGTTAATATGCAGGACTCAAAACCAGAAGTGTGCAGGGTTGAACCCTGCAGAGACCAGGCCTGTTTGGCTGCCATGTTGTATCTTTGTGTAAGGTACCTTACTCCAGTTACCTCAGCATGATATAACTTTTCATGTGTTGATGTACCATTAAATGATAATCACTCAATCAATCAATCAGTCAATCAGTCGAATGTACAGTATGCTTTGTATATTCATCACCTTTACAATTTTTTTCACTATATGCTGTGTTGATCATAACCAAGTTAGCGAATGTCAGCATTTGAGTGGGGGTGGGAGTGGGCGTGAAGGGATCAGGGGGATGGGAGGACTGACTTGCAAAATATAGGCAATGGAATCATTGGGGTATGTTTTGACAAAAATAAATTTAACTAAATTTGTATTTACATGTACTCAGTTTTGAAAGGCCTACACTCTACAGTGATAAACTTGACACAGTATACTGCAAGTCAGTCATCTGTGACATATCAAGACTTTTGCTGTTAATAAATATTCTTTTATGTGGATAGCTTTGCTGTCAATTTATTATTATACTGTGACAAATTCCTCACTCCAGCATGGATCCATGAGTTTGGTGTTGGGGAACAGATACATTTGACTGCATACCTGTTGTTAAAAAACCAAACCTTTGTTGTTTAGTGTTACAGCTTGACTGCAGTGATTAATGAGTTGGTTGACCCAGTATGTAAATCAGGAAAGCTTTCTTTTTGACAGTCAAAGAGTCTGATATACATATATATATATATATATATATATATATATATATATATATATATATTAGCAGTAATAGTTTAGCATACATGTATATAAATAAAGCTTCTGATCTTAGTTTTTCTGATGTTAATTTATCACGTTGGCAAAGCCATTCATAGTACAGGTTACTGATAACCTCAGATGATCAGCTTTGTCATTGACAAGTGCATTCCAGTCATCAGTTTGAATTTGTTTTTCTTGAAGAATCATGAAATTATTTCTCTAGTCAGGAGAGTTTTCTTACATTCAGCTGGTCTTGGGTTCAGTGGCTTATTCTAGGTCGTAGGGTGGGTGGGTGTAAATCAGTGAGCAGCCCCCACACCCACCACATGGTTTAGAATCCATAGAGTTCCATTTTTATATAAAATTTGAATTCATTTCTATTCCTTGCAGTTTTTGTCTTTTTTTGTTAATTTTCATTTTAATGCGGCAGTTCGATCCAAGGTGCTTGAATTTACCATCGCTGCTATCTCTCCACTATCCAAGTGGGTTTTGTGTCTCAGGCTTGGTCAGTGTGGGTATGTGAGAAAGCTTGCCAGTAGCATCCAGTGGGTCAGTGTTTCCCCCTGGGTAGAACACCTACCAACATGTACTTACCTATAATATCCTTTGAATCAGTTGTTGTTTAGTCAGACTTTGGCTCAGTTTGCTGCAGTTTCCTTGTTTACCAAAGGAACTGTCCTAAATAGTGGACAGAACTGTAGTCAGACTCTACAGTGACTGATTTGTCTGTGCTGTAGTCTGACGTTACAGTGGCTGATTTGTCCATACTGTAGTCTGGTTCTACAGTGGCTGATTTGTTCATGCTTTATAGTGACTCTACAGTGGGTGATTTGTCCATGCTGTAGTCTGATTATACAGTGGGTGATTTGTCCATGCTGTAGTCTGATTCTACAGTGGCTGATTTATCCATGCTGTAGTCTGATTCTACAGTGGCTGACTTGTCCATGCTGTAGTCTGACACGACAGTGGCTGATTCAAACCATATAATGCAGAAAAATTGAATTTTTATTGTTAAAATTAATATAAATGCATGATATGTCTTAGAATTTCTTGATTAAATAGGAAAATTGAATTTTTATTGTTGAAATTAATATAAATGCATGATGTATCTTAGAATTTCTTGATTAAATAGGAAACAGGTATGGGTATTTGTGACATCAATTGTTTTTTAACCTATGCTAGTCTTGTTATTTCTCCTCATTATTGGTTTGGTCATATTGACATGGGGGTTTTATTAAATGACTACTGATGATGTCAAGTTGCTCCTAAATGAAAATTCTGATGTGCAGACTTCCATTATGGCTGTTATAGTGGCCATCTTGAAAATCTTATCACTGCTCAAAATTAAAAGGTTGGTGATATCAGTACTGTACTTTCACCACATGATGTCTTGTTGGTTCGAAAGGGAAATCATGTGCCACTCTGATATCCAGCTTGGCCATGTTAAAAATCTTGTTATTGTGATTTCTCCAAAGAGAAAGTAATATCAAGATGGGGTTTCCACCAGACAACTTCTTATGAAGTCTTGCTGGTCATAAATGATGTCTTGTTGGGCCTAATTGTTAATGGTGTAAATCTGAGATCCATAGTAGCTAATTTGAAAATCTTCTTATTGCTTAAGAATATCAGAGGTTGTTTCAATACACATCACTTAAAAATAAGAAATGGTCTTGTCTTGAATTCAAGGAAATTTTTCTCTGTCAGTTGAGCATCAGTTCCTTTAAGGGAGTCTTATTTCTAAATGACCCTGCTTTTTTACCTATGTAGGTGCCATTGGGTCTCAATTTTTCCATTTCTAGAGTGAACTGTTCAGCTAGTTGTGTTACTGTCTTGATATAAAGCCATTATTATTATTATTATTATTATTATTATCAATATTATGACCATTTGTACAATAGTTGAACAGCTGTTTTTCTTAAAAGGTAATATGTTGACATGCATTGCATAATTGGACACTACCTAACTACAATACTTAATCTAAAGTTTAGCTTTACTGGTTGTAAAGTGTGTGTGTGTGTGTGTGGTGCCCCTCTGTTAATTGATTTGGTGATCATTATCTAGAGGATGACCTCCCTCGATGTTATTGCCTAGTGTGAGTGGATAGATAGAAAATTAACAGAGAACTGAGCGAGACTATTGAGAAGAAATAAACAAATACAAGCCCCCTTAAACAATAAAAATAAAATAAAAATTAATTAATACATAAACTTAAAATTGCAATTTCAATCCAACAGATTTACATTAATGGAATTTAATAGCAGTGTTTGATTACGGATTTGTTCATCATAGTAACGAGTGGTGAAAAGTGTACAATGTCCACACCTGACTTGCATCACCTGGCATCGTTCCATTCTTGACTTTGTGTATCCCATGTGTGCGCATGTATGCTTGGTTCTTTCTCTGACCTCCTTCTATTCAGAACACTCTATTTGTGGAATTCCCTCTTGGACTGTCCTCATCGGGTTCTCGGGGAGGGCTATATAAAGATACAGAAAGCTGTTCCCTTAAATGACAAGATTACCACTAAATCGCTATGCGTATTACAACTTATCCATATATAAAATTCTCTTACTTGCGTTATTCAGAAACGTAAATAGCTATCCACACTGCATAAATTCCAACATAATGTGACCTTAACGATTAATGGTCCTTACAAATTTACTGTATTTGAGGTAAGGTACCATCGTTATCTCTAGTTACAAATGACTATTGCAATATACATCCAAGTCTGACCTTAATTAAAGAGTTCATCGCCCTCGCTCCCTGTGGCGATTGACTAGAAATTAACACGTGTGCTGTAAACAAATAATGCTGCCGTATATATCAGCATACACTACTATACGTCTTCTTACATCTAGCTAGTCAGTTCCACTCAATAAGATAAATGCTCGATTGCTATTGCATAAGATTCACTAAATTCTAGCTTACAGTAACTAATAACCTGCAAGATCGTTCAAGCATTAGAAAATCATATATAAATATGCAATTATCATTAACTCACGATAAACAGTATCATCCTACAGACAAAAGAAATTAATTCATATAATCATAAGAAATTCTACACATTTGAATATTTAGATTAATTCATAAATCCCTGTGAAATACTGCACGTTTGAACATATTGGATTACATCATAAGTCACTATGAAATACTACACATTTGAATATTTTGGATTACATCATAAATCCCTGTGAAATACTACACATCTGAATATTTGGATTACATGCAATCCGTCAGTTCTAAAATTAAAGAAATAAGTTGCATAACAACTCTAACATATCAACAGATTTCTATGAAATTGAATAAATGATACATAGCATGGATCATAAGCATCAAACACATTTGCATAAAACTAAACAAATAAAATAGAAAATAACATGGAAATTAAAATTGTGTACCTTAATGCTGTTTCCTTTCCACACATTCGTGCATCCTAGCACTATATCCTGTCTTTTCCTTTCAAGACAGCTATCTGGCCTCTTTACTTGTTAACGAAGGAAAACTCTATACTTTAGGTTTTCCACTGGAGTCAGGCTTTTGTCTTCTCCCAAGGCAAATTTCTGACTAAATAATTTTGACTAAGGTCGGTAAGTTTAAACTCTGATAACTTCCAAAGTGTATGCCTTAATTTTAACTGACCAGTCGTAAGCAACTGTTCCTAAATTTTCCCCCAAAGATAATCATGTCTTTCATCAGATTTTGACAGCCTAGAATATGATGCAATCAACTTTCCTTTGAAGATCAATTATTTGACGTGAAGTTCTTTCATGCAGTTAAGGTTGGTAACCCTACTGTACTTTCCCATTATAGCGTTACGGTCAATTCTGCTGAACCTTAAAGTAGGTCCTTTTATGTTTCAGAGATGAAATAAGGAAAATATCAAAGTGACCTTTCTCAGAGACTTTTCTGGCTTGACTTTGATAAAATTTTAATGCATAATTTATTCAACTTGAAGATTCAGTACTTCTTCAAAATTCGACACATTACACTGGTCATGACCAGAACAGCTTACAGGATGGCTTGTTGTCAGTTGTCGGTGATCTGTCCTTTTGTTACAGCAGATTATTATCACTACACCTCTGTTGAACTACTTGGAGGATTGCCATGAAACTGGACACACACACACACACACACACACACACACACACACACACATTAATTTTGGGGAGCCTATCTGAATAAATTTGGAATTTTTAATCATAATACAAGTACTTTTGGCTTATGGTTTTTAACCTCCAAACCCTTAACACTCATAGTTTGGTTGCAGTATATTTTTAATGGCCTTCCATAGCAGACTAGAAAATTAATATTGTAAACTGAAATTAGCTTTGTTATTTTGTTTTTGTTTTGTAATTTTTGTTTTTGTTTTTTCTTTGTGAAGTTTCTTTTTTAAGTGGTGGTGACAGTTAAAGTTTGTGTGTGTGATTTATGCGATTTTGAAATTTAACATAGCTTTAACAATTTTTCAGTCATATTGCTATCATTATATCATTATACACTGCCACACTGCAGACATCTTAGTGATACGACTGAAAAATTGTTAAAGCTATGTTAAAAATCCAAATCACACACACACACATCAGCCACTTTGAAAATTCTTTTATATCTCAAAAAGATCTAAGATGGTTTCTGCAGTTGAAATGAAGAAACAGTCTGTAATTAATTGCTGGAAATTTTTTCCAGCAGGAGATCATCAGTCTGTTTGAGAGACTCTTTGTTTGAACTGCAAGCAAAAATTCTGCAATGAAATTTCTGTAATTTTAATTATTTTCATCTCCTTGGACAATTTGGCTTCTTGAAACATTTTTTGCTCCCATGGGGTTGTTTTGTTTTCAAATCAGAGAGACTCTTTTCTTTTGCTTTATCACTGCTAATAAAGGACCGATTATTTAATTTTCTTGAGAAAAGACGGGGCCAGAATTTTCTCAGTAGTGGTTGGGAAATTCATCCTATTTCCCATCCCCATTATGCTGCATTATATTGGATCATCATTGTACACTACATCTGCCTAAATCATTGTCAGTTCTTGATGAGTAGCGGATAAAATGTAATGGCTGAAGAGATGTTGCCATTTTCTCCCAAATATTACATCTTCATCCCTGAAATGGGTAACCTTTTGAGTCACTGAAGAAAGGAATGAGATAAACAGTTTTAGCTGTTTAGTTCTAATGTCTTGACATAAAACCAGGTGCCACAATTCCTTGTCTAAATTACAAATTAAGCTAATTCAGTTGCTATCAGTTTTGCTTCAGTTGTACATACTTAGTATATCAAAACCTGCTTTAGGGACCAACCATATATATGTATATATAGAGAGAGAGAGAGAGAGAGAGAGATAATGTATAATTTCTCCACCTTAAATAAAGGTACTGATTAGCATCATGGGCTTTACATAATAATATGTCTTTTTTCGCTTTGCATGTTGACTATTCATTTGGCAAATGTTATGTTGAGAGCAGTATTGTGTGCAAATGACCATTATGCAATATGAGTGTAATCAGGTAAACACAGGCATCATAACTGGACATGGTTTAAGACAGTATGTAATCTCTTAACATAATCTTTTGAGACAAGAAAACCAGATATGAATTTTAACAATGTGGTATTGTTTTCATGTCAGTAATGACATTGAGATGGCCCATGTTCTTAGGCCTGATTTATAGTTAAAATGTGTGTCCTTTGCATGATTAAGTTGATATTGCATCAGTGTCATTTTATGCACAGTATGTTTGGTTGGTTTCAACAATATCTTGACTAGAACAAAGCCATATACCAAAATGGTAAATTAAAAAAAAATTGACAAAAATATGTACTTCAGAGATTTTTTTTGAAGAAAATAAAATCCACAAACATTTTAGTTTCCTTCACAAGTACATTGTGTGATGACCACATATGACATTTATTGTGTTTCACACATAACAAGATCTCTATAGTTTTCTGGGTCAGTTTTCCCCATGAATTGCTCAGTATTCTTTGAAAAATGGAGAATGTCATCTCCATGTCAGTATTGGAATGTGGCAATGACAGAAGTTTTGATCCAGTCTCAAACAAAGCCTTTAAAGTTTGTTACAGAAGAATTATTGCTCCAGTGAGATGCACATCTTAAAATCCACTTTTCATACAATACACAATTAAAACTCCTGACATTTTCTATTTGTTTGCACCAACTTAAACTTGGATTTCCAAGTAATGCTCAGCTTGCAGCAGTATTTCTTAGTTGGTAGTTTCTTTTCTTATTTGGAAGAAATTGCATTGATAAGATTTTTTTCATCTAAGCTGCTCCGATGGCCCAGTGGTTAGAGTGTCTGCCTTGGATGCAGGAGATAGCGGGTTCGAACCCTGGCTGAGTCATTTCAGAGACTTGTAAAAATGGTGCTAGCATCTGAAACACTTGATGCTCAGCATTAAGAGGTTAGTGTTAGGACTCTCAGAGCTGGACATCACTATAAACTGTCACACTGTAGACATCGAAGCGATATCACTGAAAATTATTAAAGCTAGTTAAAAATTAAGCACACACACACACACATACACATCTAAATGGAGTCTCTTAAGCAGTGGTTCTGAACCTTTTTGCTGCAATACTAGCATTGGATGAAAACATATATCAGCATTTTTATGCAAATCTGCTGAAAAAACGATAAGAGCTACCTTTAAATATTCCTTGTTACCACGTCTTGAAAAGCACAATAGCAATGTAAGATGTGTTTAGTATTAAAATACTTTAGCATTTTGCCAAATTTACAAATACTCTTGATTTTCAGAAACAACAGCAGAGTATGAAGGTGGTCCTTAAAGCTTTCTCACATACTAGAAAATAGTCCAGATCAAATTAGGTCCAGACCAGAAAATTGGATTTGTTTAATTGGCTCTGTACCCAATGGACTGTAAATCCTACCATTTACATATAATGAATTTAGGACAGGACAAACTGCCTTGAAGAGAAAAGAACACATTCATTTTGATTATGGACAGCAATCTAAAAGTACAATCAAGTCCAGAGCAGATATTTACCTCTACCCTCTGATTAGGTCACAAAATATTTTAATTCTGGATAATTGGTCTCCACTTAACAAGTTTATATCAGGGGCGTGGAACCTTTTTGGGGGGTAGGTGGGGGAATGGGCCAAAACAGATAAAATGCTTAAGGTCATGGGCTGCATGAGCAGGAACAGTTTAATAATTAAATATGAAAATCCATCACAAATATTTCATGACACTAATAACATTCTTGCTACATGGTTGTAATAATATTGTCAAATAAAATAGTCACATATTGTAGTAGAGGCGTAAAACATCATCAGAAAGCAATACAGAAAAATGGAATAAGCATTTGTTAAAATGCATATTTTCAGAATGACTGCCTACATGACTTGCCTGATTTACATATTTAATTATTTATTTAATTATGTCTCTCCCAGAGTATGGACCAAAATTTGATCAAGACTTTTTCTGGCATGTGTAACCAGGGACTATGTCCCACTTGCTGTGTTTCCATCCTTACCATGTTTCTGTCCCATAATGTTTTGTACATGGTACTTTTTTTCTCCATTCTAGGGTTCAACATTTATGCTAGTCCAGCTTCCCCCATGAGAAATGTTGGGGGATAGTAATACTTTGTGTGATAATAAAGAAAAAGAATAAACAAACAAAACAAAAACATACCAAAAGCATCAGAAATAAATGGATACAATGTGGTACATTCATTCATGGCAAGAAACTAAAAAGAATAATAAAGCTCATAATGAAATTTTGCCTCGCATTGAAGGATGGAAACATCAGTATTCTTGGTCATGAAAATGTTTGACATTTGTACACAAACATGATGGTCATGTTTTTTAATGGCCAGGACTAAATTACACAAGATCTGATTAGCTTTTTAATATAGCAGACACTGGCTGTCACAAGATACAGGTTTTGCATGTTGGGAATTTGATTGGAGGAATCAGACATTCTGTCCTTAAAAGGGACCTAGGAGTAAAATGTATCCTGGTAAATGCTCTAACCCTTCGGCTTTGATTGGGGTAACTATTAAATATTGGTCCATTTTGAAGACATAATGATTCCTGCACCATGACAGAGCTGAATCTCATCAGAAGACACCACCAATTTCAAGCATTAATATTTTAGGGCTTACTAAAATCTCCAAAGGACTTTAAAATTTTGAACATAAACTAGTCCCCTGTGCTAGTGAACAAATTTAGCAGGTGTTCATCCTTGCCTTCCACCAGTGTTGAGTTTTAAAACATCTTATCTTATCTGTATTGAATTATATAACATTTAGAAGATAGGGCTCAATTCTTACCCCTGGGATGGCTGTTTTAATGGCATATATTTGTTATCTCTAGCTGACAGCAGTTTGGTAGTAAGGTTCTACCTCTAAGGGAAGGAGCCACCAGATTGTTGGATATAAGTACTGTACTTGTACTGGAGATAGTATCTCTTTTTTACAACATTCTGGATAATGTTATGTTTGAAACATTTATGAGTATGAACTTGTATTACAGAATGTAATGGAGGCTCACGGTCAAGTTTGACAGTTACTGACAATGCTGAACTGTAGTTCTATTTTTTTTCTTTTTAATTTGTAATGTGGAGTTTTAATCAGTTTTTCTTGTTGAGAATGCCACTCTCCCATGATAATAATAACCATGTTTGTCCTAGATCCCAGTTTATACTGTTATCCATCAAGCCTCCCTGTAACCACAGTGTCAGCATTTTGTTCCATTTTGAATCTATTTTTTTTAATGATTATCAGATCCAGTATGATTTCTATGATAAGTAAACACTTCCACCATGGCAACATTGTAGGTGACCTAATATCCCATCATCTGTCATGGCTGGTACATCTCATATCTTGGCCACAATCACTCCTTGTTCCGAGTTATACTCAGTTCCCATGTGACACCTCTCTACCTGACACAGGAGGGTTTCTTCCTACGCTTGGCTTTTCTAAGGCAGTCTAACTGCTGGAAAAGGTTTTGGGCCGTGTAGACAGCTACATCATTCGGGCCAGGAGATCTTAGACATCCAAGGTTTATGATGCCAGTTGGAGAATCTTTTGTGAATGGTGCTATAGGAAACACATTGATCCCTCATTAACTTCTTTGCTGGTTTTGTTTGCTTCCTTTTCAAGAACAAAAGATGTTTGGTGTCATCAAAGGCCATAGAACTGCCATTTCCGGCAAACTTAAATTCTCTTGGTGCTGAACGATTGGTTTGGATTTGCACCATGCTCATTTAATTTTAGTATTTTGAGCTGCAGAGACCTGTCTCCTGCTCTCTTATGTCCAATGGAGTCTAATATCTTGTGGTCTTTAACCAAAACCCGTTTGGAACCATTGTGTGAGACTTCCTTCCTGTATCTCACATTCAAGTCTGTTTCTGCTTGCTTAGCATCTGGAAGAAGACAGATTGTAATTCATGCATTGTTTGTTGACACTGGATGTCTCTGGTTTAATTGGAATTATGAATCTGTTTCTCTCTCCTGTCAGCCATGATTTTTTGCAAGAAAGAAAACGTTTTTGTAGCTCCACAACTTGTAGAAATCCACAGTTTCAGTCGAATCTGTGCTAGAAGTGATCAAAATATAGTTTTTATGCACAGTTAGGGCACAGCATTTCTATCTTAATGCTTTGGAAAGGAAAGGAAGGGTTGGAAATGTCTTTTCCTTCCTCTTAAGGGCTCCATTGTTATTTCGGCTTTCACTATCTCACGGTGTATTGTCACCACAATCAAAACAGTTATCAGTCTCTTCCCAGTAGAGACATTTCTTTTACGAACCTAAAAGCCCATGATGTTTGAGCCATCGCTGCATCTTGGGCCTGTCTAAACCAGTCTTCCTTGGTGAAAGTCATGAAGGAATTTTGATTATCCCATAATAACTTCTTCTACCTCCAATCATTAGTACAACAAAGCACAGGAATCTTTCTCTGGGACCCATAGCAGCACATGTGGCTCAGAGGGATGCAAACTTTCTGCAAGATGACCTCTCTAATGGTGATTATATTCCATTTTTTGTTTTTCTCATTTTAACACATCAGCCTATCCAACTAACTGACAAACTAAGTTATGCAATAGCGATGGTAAGTTGCTGTTCTTCTAAAAAAAATTATTTGGGGGGAGAGGGGAAACTAATTTAATTATGCAATACTTGCCTGTTCAGATTTATGAATACTCTGCTCCAACCCCATGCTGATGCCCTAGTGTAATTGTCATCTGTGAGGTGCATGAGAGGACTGTATGACAACTCTCCATTCTGTGAGGTGCATGAGAGGACTGTATGACAATTCTCCATTCTGTGAGGTGCATGAGAGGACTGTATGACAAATTCTCCATTCTGTGAGGTGCATGAGAGGACTGTATGACAACTCTCCATTCTGTGAGGTGCATGAGAGGACTGTATGACAAATTCTCCATTCTGTGAGGTGCATGAGAGGACTGTATGACAGTGAGGTGCTCCATTCTGTGAGGTGCATGAGAGGACTGTATGACAATTCTCCATTCTGTGAAGTGCATGAGAGGACTGTATGACAAATTCTCCATTCTGTGAGGTGCATGAGAGGACTGTATGACAGTTCTCCATTCTGTGAGGTGCATGAGAGGACTGTATGACAATTCTCCATTCTGTGAGGTGCATGAGAGGACTGTATCCTAATGACAATTCTCCATCCTATGAGGTGCATGAGAGGACTGTATGACAATTCTCCATTCTGTGAGGTGCATGAGAGGACTGTATCCTAATGAGAATTCTCCATTCTGTGAGGTGCATGAGAGGACTGTATGACAATTCTCCATTCTATGGTAGGATTATTCAGATTGAACGGATGAGGTTTCTCAACACAAAAATGTTAAAGCTACGCAAATATGATGGGTAAGTATTGCATAATTGAAATTAGTTTTAAATGCCCTCCCCCTTACATTTTTATCCTTTACCATTTGTCTTCAGCTCTAAAGGAGTATTTATGTTTCTGAGTTTGCAGAATCACTGCAGTGTTGTCTAACTAGATTTACAGGACATACTTAACAGTAGGGGTGAAATGATTCATTGATATATCGATGCATCGATACTTTGGCTGTAACGATACACATATCGATACAAGAGATGGAGAATCAATACAAAACGATACTTACGTATGCAAGTTATTTTAGTCTTCAGCAGTCATGAATAATTATCATTAGTTTTCCTTGTTATTCTGCAAAATTAGAATTCATCAGAAACAGCATTTGCAGTCACAAGCACTCATTTTTATTAGTGAAGACGAAAATGACCATTGAGAACAGTTGCTCGCCAGCTACAAATTAACATGAAGTGACATGTTTGTAATCAGAAACCCCCCATTCCATGCTAATTGTCTTGACCAAGCAGTATGTTCAGTATATACTGTACATTCCAAATGTGTTCCACGAGTATAAGTAAGTACTTCACTCATCATTTAATAACCACTTTTATGCAAATTTTCTTCATCTCCTTTTGACGATTTGAAAGCTACACTACTAATGCATCGCAAGGTGAAATGTGTTACACTGAATTCTCATTGGTGTTTTATTGCTTGTTCCGGTCCAGGTTAAACAATAGCCTTCAATCAGAAATTAATGTAACTTATTCCATGCATTACAAACATGAAGTATTGGCACAGCAACAGAGAGACTTGTGCAAACACCATTAGTTGATATGTAAAGTGAGACACTGTAAGGGTGTGTGATTGCCTGAATTGTACAAAATTTGTATACCGCTCCGGTGGCCTAGTGGTTAGAGCGTCCGCCTCGGATGCGGGAGGTCGTGGGTTCGATCCACGGCCGAGTCATACCAAAGACTTACAAAAATGGTACTAACAGCTGCCTCGCTTGGCGCTCAGCATTAAGAGGTTAGTGTTAGGACTGGTCGGCCTGGTGTCAGGATAATGTGACTGGGTGGGACATCATGCTACATGTCTGCGGCACGATGCCCCAGTGCTAGACATCACTATAAACTGCCACACTGCAGACATCATAGCGATATGACTGAAAAATTGTTAAAGCTACGTTAAAAATCCAACACACAACAACAACACAACACAACAAAATTTGTATGAATTTGCAGACTTGGAGAACAGAGATGTAGGAGAACTCCGCAAATTAGTTGAAAGTTCCGCATATGAAAATATGCTTGCCGAAGTATACAGTTTTTATTTAACCATTCTTGTAGCGACATCTGTTTTTCGGGTAAGTAACTGTTCACACATCTGTGTTCTTCAAGCATTACGTGACTGCTTGTTAAACTAAATTTGATTGGTACAACATGATCAGGAATAAGCATTATGGTGTAGTTTGAACCTTTCATGGTGGAAGTTTTACAAATGCATGCTTAAAATATGGGCCATCTAGAAAACCCAACATATCTGATTCCCAATGTGGTTCATTACGATTTCATTTGGCAGATATTGGTTGATGATAGTGATGATGAAAATAATTTTTAAAAGTTATGAAATATGTTGGATTATTGGAGCTGGGGAAGTGTTAATGGAGATACCATTGAGTGATTTTGAGCCTGAAAATGGTGTTAAAAATGTGAGTCCAATGTACATGTTGGATGGACAAAAATAGATGGCATGACGGTCAGTCTACCTTTCAGTTGTATTTCAAAATTAAATGTAGAAAGGGCAGAATACTGAGCCTCATTAAAATACAGAGAATTTAAAAGTATAGTGCAATTTTCATTTTTTTAAAAAATCAATCAATTTAGCCCTGCTGATCATAAGCTACAAAACCATATATCCATATCAGGGTTAAGATAAACTGAATAAATATGGGTTTAAAAAATGAAGTCAAGAAGTAAAGATATTTATTTGAATACCTCTGTCTGCACAAGCAGGCTATGGCATTGATGTACTAAACCCTAATACAGCATTATGGAACAGACAAGAAACCTGGCATAATAATCAGTAAATTACCGATTCAACAAAGTCAGTTTATGTTAGTGAAAAATTCTATTTTGGAGCTGATATATCCAAAAGATAATATCTGTGAGCTCTGGTAAATTGCACTTAACAGTTTAATACGGTTGAGTTTCCCAACATATTCAAGCTGATGAACAGAGCATGCTCAGAAATAATTGACAAATTAAACTTGACTTACCAAGTTGAAGTTCGATTGTAATTTCATGAACCCCATAAGTGCTTTAGTGATCACATGAGATGACATTGGTCACGTGGTTGATCAGTCTTGAGAGCAAAAAGAAATGGAAGCCTCAGTATGTGATCACTAAGGCACTTATGGGATTCATGAAATTACAATCAAACTTCGACTTGGTAAGTCTAGTTTAATTTATCAATTTCACTTTCCACATAAGTGCCTCGTGATCCCATGAGATTTCAGAGAGAGGCTTCCATTTATGGAATAGATTAACAAGAAGTAGGAAAAGAAGAAAACTTTTATGTGTTGGTAGTAAACCAGATATACCAAAGTTACAATGTACATTTCATGACCATTATGAAATTCTGGATGCAGACAAGTCCTTTGCACTGAATCCAGTCGTATCTGTAACAGGTGCATCATAGATGTTCCTGAAAATATAGGCAATAGCCCAACCAGCTGCCTTCAAGATTGTACCCAATTGTATGCCTTTAGCACAGGCTGCAGAAACAGATGAAAAACTGATGTATCAATAGCAAAGTCCCTCATAACAGTCTGTGTCCAGTTTGAGATTGTGTCTTTTGCAACTTTTTTATGGGAAGATTGAGCCGATGAATAACTGTCTTTCAGAATTTCGCAAATTTGGTCTGTTGCAAATAACACTGTAAACAAGCCACAACATATGGATAAGAGTAAAAAAACAAAGGGTTCCACATGGTTCCCTGGTTTAGATTGTTTCTGCAATGAAGGATTGTCTATTTGTACACTGTCAACACCAATTTCAATGCTATTTGTCTGCATAAGGTGAAGCATCTGACACCCCTGTCCTGTTAACAAAGCAAACAGCATGGTTAACTTCAAAGTAAGTTCCTGCAATGACAATTGGTCATTGCCTTGTAAAGAGAGAAAACAGCTAAACACCAGCTGCACATCCCACCTCTCATAAATCACGTAATGATGAAATTGCAGTTCCAACTGTATTTACAGAACTATAACCTAAAACCTCTATCTACTAATTCAAGGCTGTGCAAAGAAAAGCCCTCTCATAAATCTCTTTATTAAATACATTATTGCTTAAGAATCAATTGAGAAGTAAGACTAACTAATGACGAAATTGCAGTTCCAGCTGTTTTAACAGAACTAGAACCTAAAACCTTTATTTACTAATTCAGTTAAAAACAAAAGTCACAGGTGTGTCAAGTGGCTTAATCTGTCTTTTATTCTAAATTAACATCCACTTTTGGAGATGACCCCAATACTGTTTTTTAGTTCATGTTCTCCATGAATTGTTGATGAGGAGGCAGCCCAGTCTAATGATCCTTGATTTTGATTTTCCATCCTGAAAAGTGAAAACACTCATCTTCAGTTTGTGGAGGGTGTGTCGTCATTGCGGATTGTGTGCCAATTGTAGAATCTCAGATGGGCGTGTCAACAGAAAACAAGGACCGACCACTGCATGCAGGAGGCTCGGAAACCAGAGTTGCATTATCCATAGTGGTGCCACCAAATATAAGATCTGCTTCATCTTGGGCCATTTTTTGCAGCACTGCTTCACACAGACTGAAAGGTGGAAAGCAATAATGACAACTGTAAATCCATTTCAAAGAAAAAGCATCAACTGCTATAACTTTTGGGTCAGGTCTGTAGACAATCAATCTGCAGCACAATTTAGTGTTCCCGGCAAATGAGAGCACTGAGAGCACTTAACCAGATACTCCTAATTGCACACAACAGCCAGATATCACGCAATAATTCATGCAAATTAGAAATGGGGCCCCCATTTTGTTCGCATATGAAAACTGCTACAGAGTTATCCATGTAGATGCGCACATAAGCGTTCTTCACCTCCAATGATTGTTATGTCAAACAACAGGCCTTCAGTTCCAAGAAGTTATTGTGATTATGTTTTCATCTTGATCCCAATGGCCACCTATTTGAGCTTTGGTTGTATGATTTATTCCCCTCCAACCAACAAGCGAGCTGTCACTGATGAAAGATAACTTGTAGTTCACCATGTGAGACTACTTTAAAAACTGGAGTGCACATTAAAAATCCACCAAGATATACACTGTCTGCTGAAAATGACAAATAAAATTGGAAATCACCTTGATGTGTCTTTAAGAGTTTATTTTTCTCATGTTCTAGATCTTTAGAATATAAAGATAAATACTCCACACGTGGTTCGTTAGCAAGAAGCTATCCCACAAGTTGAGCCCATTCACGAATAGTGATGTTCCTTTTCCACAGAAAATCACAACACAGAGCATCGAGTCTGTCTGCTTTATCTCGAGTAATATGACAATCATTGTGACAGAGTCCCACAAGAATCCCACAAAATATATTTCTGTATAGGTTCAACACAGATTATTCTGGGTGAATAGTGATCCCACAAATTTTATTTTTGGGTGGTTTCAAACAGATTTTTCTGGGGGAATAGTGAATCCCAATCTATCAAGCGTATGAACTGTTTCCTTAACATTTCCCGACACTGGTCATATGAAGAAACAACTATCATCATTGCATGCCACATTTGTGAAACTTTTTCATCTTTATGATGCAAATCTGGCCTGATGAAAATGTGTGGTGATGCCAAACCATTTGGCAAGCTGGTAAATTCATATATACATATATCCCCAAACCACATAAAATCAGAAATACTTCTATGTTTCTGGGCCACAGGAACAGAGTAGTAGGCACCCTTTAAGTCAATTGATGCACTTTATTTTTTTTGTTAATGGCATTAACAGCTGTTTATAAAGTTTCCATTTTGATATCCATCGTCAACACATTTATGAAATTGTTATAAATTCAAAATAAGTCTCACAGACCCATCTTTTTAAGGTGGAATGAAATTATTTGCAAAATATTGTCCAGGTGTTGAAATAACTTTATGAAAAATACCTTTTGCAAGAAAAATGTGAATTTCAGCATTAATTTGTCTCTCTTCAGTTAAAATAATTTGGTTTGATATATATGTGTACACAGGTCACTGTTCTAACTCTATTTTCATAATGTTGCACAGTGTTCAGAATCCAAGCATCCAAAGTAATACTCTACCAACCTTCAAAGCATGCTGAAATTTTCCCAGTGACAAAATTGTCAAGTGTATTGTTCATACAAGAAACATCATATGTACTTACATGATGTTGCATACTGATAGCCTGGGATGATCTTACTGACAAAATTGTCAGGTGTATTGTTCATACAAGAAACATCATATGTAC
Organism: Megalonaias nervosa; assembly: GCA_016617855.1. Classification (NCBI taxonomy): domain Eukaryota; kingdom Metazoa; phylum Mollusca; class Bivalvia; order Unionida; family Unionidae; genus Megalonaias; species Megalonaias nervosa. The sequence goes on from JAECUM010001080.1 coordinate 90,781, forward strand.
AAGTACTTACATAATGCTGTATACTGATAGCCTGGGAAGATCTTACTGACAAAATTGTCAAGTGTATTGTTCATACAAGAAACATCATATGTACATGTACTTACATAATGCTGTATACTGATAGCCTGGGAAGATCTTACTGACAAAATTGTCAAGTGTATTGTTCATACAAGAAACATCATATGTACTTACATGATGCTGTATACTGATAGCCTGGGAAGATCTTACTGACAAAATTGTCAAGTGTATTGTTCATACAAGAAACGTCATACTACATGATGCTGCATACTGAAGCCTGGGAAGATCTTACTGATCCTTCCAATGTTTAGGAACCCTGATTCCTTGTCTCTGAACTTTTCTGAAGCCTTGCCTCCGGCGATGGTTGTGCTGCCATGATAATTGCTTTCTGTTGCTTTTTTCCAAGCAGCTAAGTTACAGCCTTCCTAGATCCATTAATCTTAGTTATCTGACCATTTAGGTTATCTCCAAAAAACCAGTTAGACAGTGGTTCAGTGCAAATGGGCTGATACATGTCAGTTTGCTCTGGTTTCATGCACTAAAAACTGAAGTTGTTGAAGAGATTGGATGACATTTTAAAATTGTCCATGAAAAAGTCCCTGACTGAATCCAGTGGTAATTCTCGCAGATTGTTTCTATGGTTCTTAAACAGTTCCATTGCCCTTAACGTGGGGGCCAACATTTGCCCCAACTGAGTCTGCACCTTTTACAATGAAATATCAACAGTCCTGTCCTGTTTTGACCTCACATTCCAGACCTGAATATTGACTTTGGGCACCTTTAAATTGTCACATTTTCCTGGCCAGAGATACTTCTCCTGCAATGGTTGAACCTTGTCATTAGTTAACACTGAAGGTAGGCCTTTATTGTTCTAAAGGAAAAATCTTAGTTCCCTAAACAAATCATCATTGATCTTGGCGGAATCTGTATCTGGCATAATTAGCCCTGCGACATCCACATCCAAGTCCATGTCCCCTTCTTCATGCATACTGTAGAGACAAATCCTTGTCTACGAGACCAAGGTGTGTCTTTCCTGCAGCTGATGTGCTAGGCTTTTGCGTTTTACTAGCAACACTGGCCATGATCTCTTCCATTTTTGTCAAGCCAAGCGTGCATGCATTTTGGACACAACAACAGCAATTTGTGCCCGCAAATGACACTGCATGGCTAATTCTTTATCATGGGTTGCCATATTGTTGCTTTGGGAGGAAATAACGTGACTTTCAGTGCCTGTAGAACCAGACAATGACATCTTGTTGTTGTAATGGCCAACTTAATGTCGCCTGTGTGGACAACATGTGCCTCGCTAGGCCTCTCATCTATGGAGGCAGTTGCTGATGGCAAACATGCTCATTTCACCATCAAAACCATGATGGATGTACTTGCATCATCTGTGACACTTTCCTTGCATTTCTGACAATTTTTGAGCATTCACTCATTAAGCCTGACCGCTCTGGGATCTGCCTTGGGAGGTTTGCCCCCTCCATTGTTCCAGTGAAAAGTTGCAAAATTTGGGAAAATACCTACAACACTTTGCCACTGCAAATGTGCAACCCAGTTTGCTGAAATAACTACTTCCGATATGCCAAAAAATGAGAACTGCAAATAGAAAATAGAATAGGACTGGGTGTTGTCAATAGTTTTCCTTCTTCACTAACAAATACAAGTATCTCTGGCCGCTGCAGTCTTTTGCATCTGCAGGAAGTACAGTGTGATAGATTTTGTTGGTATTCGTCCTCATTCAAATGCCCTGATTTGTACTAGATGAGATTTTCTTTGCACGAGAAAATTGCCTTATTTCTTCAGTTTTGAAGATAACATTGTAATGTCTTCCAAGTTTAAGTGAGATGTGAAATTGGTTATAAGATGTTTTCAAAGCATTCATGCTGTGCAAAACAAAGGTTATGGTGGCTAAAGTGAGTTAAATGGAGCCACCATTAAATGGTCTAAAACGTTGAATAAAAACTTACTGACAACCAACTGGTAATCTGTTTGAAAGTATTTTGGTTATCTTCTCATCAATGAGAATTGCATATAAATATATGATAATTATATGTCTCTCTGTATTTCTGCATACTGGAAATAAAACCAGAATGTCAACATACATAAGAGGGCACCTCCCACCTTCCAAAGATGGAAAGACCATCAAGTTCATATGTGTATTGATATATATCATATCGTAGGCTGTGTATGGTGAATCGTATCGATACGTGGCACAGATGTATCGTTTCACCCCTAGTTAACAGTGTTTTCAGTATGGCTGGGTTGGTCGAGGTGGGTGTCAATAAATACCAGAATAGACAAAGGAAAGCGGATGGATTTTAAAAATTGATGAATATTCAAATCCTATTCTAAAACATTCAACGAAAAATTAAATAGATGAATTTGGTTTTCTTTTTTCAGCTGTAAAGACTTCCATAAGAAACATACAGGAAACCCTGTTTTCAGGCTATTGAGAAAATGGACTAGCCAATTTGAATCAAGCTTGAGATAAATGATTCTTAAGACATGCTCTATAAAAATTGTGTACAGGTGGCCTACCTAGAGAGGTGACTTTCCATAGCAGCCAGATTGAAAATCTACAATTCATACTTATTATCTGGCTATTGTAACTAATACATGTATATGAAGGTATCACAGAAGGACTTTATGGTATTAGACCAAATGTGGCAGAGTCCAGCATGGACACTTTCACATTCATTCAAAAGATGCCTGTGCTCCATGTAATCCAGCTGAAATAACTCATAGTAGACAGTTAAATAGCATGCCAGTTATCACCAATTTCTACCGATTAGCTGGGAATTATCCTGACATGGATGTATTTAAACCCAAGGCACCTGTCTTGCTACTTGACTTACCAGGGTATGGAATGTGAGTAACATTAGGTTGAGTTTGCGCCTTTTGTTTCCAATACCATGGCCTCACCTGGATCACAGTTTAGAAAACATACATTGTACATGTTTTAAAATCAATTTTCTTTTGAGCATATTTGACACTTGATGTTCATAGTTCCAGTTTCATCAATGCTTTCAGGTCTCTTTTGTCATGAAACTGTATTTGTGAATTTATGGTGCTTTCATGGGTGAAATGGACTTCTTGTGAGATTACCAAATTAATAAAAATCCTTTCCTCCTTAGTCTCAGGATTTTGACACCTCAATGCATCATATGAATTAGTCTAATGTATTGTATTTAAAAATGGAAAGATGGGAAAGCATACTAATAAAATAGCTTGAAAACTTTCTTGTTCTATTAATGCTGGCTGGGTCCAGTCACCCAAGTAATCATTATTGTTGCACAGTTGCAAATACATGTAGCTGTCTAATGTTTTATTATGTTTTTTGTTTCTCATTATATACAATGGTTTTTGATGCTGCACATTTAATAAAATATGGTGTCAGAAGTGGAATACAAGCAAGGATGAAACACACCATTTTTTTAATAAAGAAACATAGTTTTCTTAGATAAGCACCCCCTCCCCCTGTTCACACATGTAGGTCCCATATTATTAAGGTAACAAATATTTTGTTATAAAAAAGATAAAACAAAATGTTCCAGCACTCAAAGGTCCTTATTTTTGAAATTTAAATGCTTGTTAATGGTTAAATCAGAATCAGATGTCATGTAGAAATCTTTTCTTGTTTGACCCTTTTTTCATTACAGAGTTTGCTCTGCATTACGTTGCCATCATTGTACTGAGGCGTGGTTAAATCCATATAGTGTGCATACATTATGAGTGAAATGAGGCACATCTGCTACTCATCAATATGATTCCAAATAGACAGATTATGATATGATACAATATTGATAAACTTTAACTTGTGGGTCTTTTAATTTTGAATGGTCAGTTAGTGGTAGGGTGTTGCCATTTTAATGTATTAACATATTGGTTGCAGATTTGGCATGCAGATCATGGACAGACAAAGACTTGTCATCACTTCATATGCCATTCTCATCCTTGGCAAGATTTTTAAAAAATGCTTCTTAACAGACTGCCTGTTAGGTGTCACTGATTTTTATTCAACCATTCAGCCATTTCATACTGCTTCACTTGGTAGAAATCATCTTGGTTACCACACCCTTTGTTTTGCAGTGCATGAATGTTTTTACAACATTTTTTTTTAACAATTTCATGTCTGCACTGAAATTGGGAAGGCATTACAGTGTTATCTTATAAACAGAAGAAATAGTGCAGTTTCTTCATGCAAGGAAAATCTTGTCTGGAATGAGTCCTAGTATGCAGATGGAGATGGCCAACCAAATCCACCTTTGGCAGAGAGCATGGACCAGGGATGAAGGGCTTTTAAATTTGTACAAATGATACATATCCAGCATAATCATGGCTGCCATTAGTAAATATAGAAAATGATTGAAATGACTTATTCCAAAGAAACACTGAACAGAAATTGATCACATTTGAGAGATAGCAGTTTGGCAGGAAGATTATAACTTTGCACAAATGATGCTGATCCACTTTCAAATATGGCCACCATTACTAAAAATAGAACATATGATCAACAATTAATGATTGCTGTTTTCAATTTCTTATCAAAACCCAGGAGCCACTTTGACTCATTGGTTGGCATGCTGGACTTGTGGCCAACTTGGTGCAGTTTTGAATCTTCCATCTGATCAGTCAAGTTTGGCTACCAAAGCGTGTCCTTGGGCAAGACACTTTACTCTAGTTTCCATGATATTTAATTACTACATGTGTTGCTGTGCTGTACAACACAAAACCAAACCAGACTGAACCTATATTCTCAAAACCGTCAGATTAATTTCATTGAAACTTGGCACAGAACATCCAGGCATAAATGCCGTTCATTGTTTTTTTTTTTTTACAAATTATGCCAATCTTTCAATACCTAAGGTATATGCAACTTTATATAACACCCCTCCACCCCCCTGAATAGAATTTGACCAACTTTGACAAAGTGTATTCTGGCATAGGGACCTTTCATTAATAGACAGTTGTTTTCATAACTGATACCATCATCACTGGAAGAAATTCCCACAAATTCAACAATTTCTCCATCCTCTTACATGAATATAAATATTTACATGTTGATAAATGCATTGTAATGTATCACATTCGGTAGGTTTTCATCTGATGTGGTGCAGGCAGGAACATGGACCTTCCCGCTGCATGCATGCTTGTTTTATCAGTGTTTTATCACTGTAGTAAATTCAGCAAAGTGTAAAAATTAAAGTGGTTTTATTGAAAGTTGGAGGATTTTTTACTTTGACTTGAAACATATTGTGCTTGAGGCTCTACAGTGGACCTGTTTATGTTAAGATGCTTCTGTTCAATACAATTTATTTTTGGTTTTTCACATCCAAGATTAGAGCATGTATTGTCCATTTTTAATATGGCACTGCCATGGCTTTTAAAGTTCTCATGAAACCAGGCAATGATTAATCTAAGAACTTGTGATATTGATTGTAAATAATAATTGCATTAGACCATCTCTTGTGCATACCATGATACATATATTTTAAATACCTGAATGTGTAAAATAAATTAAAATACATTAGGCCATTGCTAGAGCATACCTTGTTATTTCAAATACCTGAATGTAATATATGAACTCATTGTAAAATAAATACATTAGACCACTGCTAGTGCCTACCTTGTTATTTCCAATACCTGAATGTAATATATGAACTCATTGTAAAATAAATACATTAGACCACTGCTAGTGCATACCTTGTTATTTCCAATACCTGAATGTAATATATGAACTCATTGTAAAATAAATACATTAGACCACTGCTAGTGCATACCTTGTTATTTCAAATACCTGTAATAGATGAACACAGCTTAAATAGATAAGTTACAGAATCATATTGTCTTTTCAGGCAAACAATTAAAGGTTAAAAGAGATCCAAATAAATGCATAATTTGCTACTGAATTTTAAGTTCATGTATATGTGTATCATTTGCTACTGATGTAAGTACAGGTATTGTTTGCTGCTTGTGTTTAAGTACATGTATCATTTGCTACTGATGTAAGTACATGTATTGTTTGCTAATTGTGTTTTAAGTACATGTATCATTTGCTACTGATTAAGTGCATGTGTATGTGTACACATGCAGGGCTTTCCTTATCAGCCTGGAGCCAGGTGATTTACCTGGCCACTTATACTTCACACCTGGCTGCTTTAAAAAAATAAATAAATGTAACCCCGTTGGTGGAGGTCCCTCAAACCCCTGCCTACTTTGACAAACCTACCCTCCAACTTTAAATTTAATGGAAGGCCCTGTACATGTATCAATTGCTGCTTATATAGTTTTTGTATCATTTGGTGCTGATGATTAAGTACATGTATATATGTATACATGTGTCGTTTGATGCTGATGATTAAGTACATGCACATATGTATACATGTATAATTTGGTGCTGATGATTAAGTACATGTATATATGTATACATTTATCATTTGCTGCTTATGTTTACGTACATGTATCATTTGCTACTGATGTTTAAGTACATGTATCATTTGCTATTGATGTTTTTAGTACATGTACCAAGGCAAGTAAAGTGATATGCCCAAGGACACATCATGGTACCATGGTAACTAACCAATTCCAGTGGTGGGAATTGAATCCAGTCTTGTATGGTCATGCGTTTTATGCCCTCACCCCTGGGCCATTGTGGCTTCTAAAATCGGGTTCAAAGGAAGGATATACATCTAAAAAAGTGAGCATACTTTGATAATTAATCGAACTTTTACAAGTACAGCAACCGCTCCGGTGGCCTAGTGGTTAGAGCGTCCGCCTCGGATGCGGGAGGTCGTGGGTTCGATCCCCGGTCGAGTCATACCAAAGACTTACAAAAATGGTACTAACAGCTGCCTCGCTTGGCGCTCAGCATTAAGAGGTTAGTGTTAGGACTGGTCGGCCTGGTGTCAGGATAATGACTGGGTGGGACATCATGCTACATGTCTGCGGCATGATGCCCCAGTGCTAGACATCACTATAAACTGCCACACTGCAGACATCGTATGATATGACTGAAAAATTGTTAAAGCTACGTTAAAAATCATAATCACATTACATCACATCACAAGTACAGCACCTTAGTTTGACAGACACAAGGCATATTTGATTTGGATTGATGGAAAAGTCCACAAGGTCATTATGTACCACCTGTAAATAAAAATGATCAGGCTATAACAAAACAGATAGAGGACTTAAATTGTTTAAAACTTAAAACACGTTGTCTTTAGCGTGATCCAGTAGTATTCATTGTGGACTGTTAAAAAGGATTTTGCATTTAATGGCCCCTTAGTATCAACACACATTAGGATGTAATCTCTGGTTGTTTGTGCAGTGAGCCAGACCTTAATTAAAGACAGACTAATTCAATTTGAGTCATCTGATGTGCAAAGAAGCCATTTCTGTCTGCTCATGTCTTTCAACAGTGAGTGAGAGAATTTTGTATATGCTTCTTTTGATGTACCTTAATTCGCATTAAAAGATTATAATATGCATATTTTAGTATGTATTTAGTTTTTGATATATCTCTCCATGTCTTCTCTAACTTTCTATGAAAAGGAACCTTTGGTTTCAAATTTATGGGACCCTTCTCAAGTCTTATTGTATATTATCAGTTTGCTTGCTGCACTGCAGTTTTTTCACCCTGTACATTAAATTCTTTTATATAGTTACTATAATATAATGCTAGCATTTTTATTGATAACAAAATTTTGGTTGAATTATTTTCACATGTTCTTATTCAGCATTAAGAATTTGTACAGAAAAATTCTAATAACTATGACTATACATATAAATCCAACATGGCCATTTTCTTTGAAATATTTTCACAGTTGTAAAATAAACAATAATATTTTTATTTCCATCATTTGGAGCAAATGATTTTATTAATAGCTCCATTGGTCATAGACAGAAGATCTTGTGGGATGGTCTGTTGTCTGTCTGTCCATTAGCACAAGTTTGTTATCCCTCCTCTTAAACTACATGGAGGATAGCCATGAAACTTTACACAGACATTCATCCCATGGCCATGAAACTTTACACAGACATTCATCCCATGGCCTTGAAACTTTACACACACATTCATCCCATGGCCTTGAAACTTTACACACACACATTCATCCCATGGTCTACTTGGTCCTAAATTAAAATACTGGACAGCCAGTATGGCCACCAAAGTGGCCATCTGAAAATCTTGTTATTACTACTCCTCTAGAAAGGATGGTCATTTCAGCATGGGGTTTTCACTAAAAAGACTTTTTATGATGTCTAGATAGTCATAAATAAAAAATGGTGCCAATCTGATGCCCAGTATGGCTGCCATATTGTAAGTCTAAATGAAAATAGTGTTGCTTGGACAGTCAGTATAGCCACCACTGTCCATCTTGAAAATCTTGTTATCACCACTTCTCCTGAATTGAGGGTCACATCACCATGCAGTTTTCACTAAAGGACTTCATAATAGTTTGTGCTATGGCTCTAGGGTCATAAACGAAGTAACAGAAAGGAGAAATATCAGCAAGTTTTGTAATGATCATGATTTCTAATGGAAATATTCACTAATTTGTACTAAAATTTTAGTACAGATCTTGTATACCACTTATAACCATGATAAAAATCAGGCAAAAACTTGACCCTCAATCTCAGATAAAGGTCAAACACACAATATAAAGTAAACATACACAACATTTGTTAACTTGCACCTTCCCACATTTCAGGCTGATCCCATTGGTTCTAGATGAAGTCAAGCACTCCACTGCTCAGCTGATTTTGATCACCCCGCAGCCCCAATGGTTTTGGTTCAGTGATCTCGACCTGCTGGTGGACCATCCCCAGACCTGCCAGCACATTTGATTTTGCCCTGTCTTATTGAAATGATGGAATAATAGCAAAAACTATGAAAATATAATCGTTTAGATCAATTCCGGATATTGGCTTGTCATGATTTGGTCTGTATCTGGGTTTCCATATTAGTCTCAGTGTCGAGATTTGGGTTATCATCTTAGACTTAGTGGAGTATAGTAGGGAACCAGACTAACTATATAGTGATAACTTAGACACTTTAGACTGGCTGTGACGTTTATACCAAACACCCACCTGATCAAGATTTTATTTTAACGTTTTATCTGATCATCTGAAAATGATATCCAAGCGAGATTGTATTGAAGACATATAGGATAATCAGTCTTGTAAAATGCAGAAATAGTCAAAAGTATAAGATTTTTTTAGATACTTGGTCATGCCAAGAAAAAAAGTGGGAAAGGTGACTTTTACATTTGTCACATATTCTGTCGCGTTGACATGAACATTGCGCATGGTGGGTGAGATGCTTGTTGCCACCACATAAATTGCAAAAAACCCACACAATATGTTGCATTGAAATCAAGCTGCAAGTCGCTGACTTCTATTGGATTTAGATCTGTAGTGCCAGAAACATGACTGGAGGTCATAAAAGCTGAAATTTATTTTACAGACTTTTACAGTTGAGCATGATGTTGCAATTCACACAAGGGTTAAAAACCATGCATGTTTCAAAAATCATCAGTAGCATATAGTTATCTATGTGGTAGAACAAATACTGCTGCTGTTGTACATTGCAAGTCAATTTAGGAAAACCTTGTGAACGTTTCATCATAACCCTTCAGTACATCAACTAATGGGAACCATGATTAGGAGAAGTTGTTGTTCGATATTTTGATCACACAGATTAGGTTGTAAATGAATCGATTTTGTCACTTCCAACAACTGTTGGAACCTCAGCTGGGGAAAAAAGTTTACATTAGTAGATGCAGATTTTGAAAAACGTAAATTGGAATAACATTGCTACATTGAATCCAACAATGCTTCAGTAAGGGATCAAACCATTAATTCATTTTGCATAGAAATTAATGTTAATATATTAAAAAATAAAAATAATTTCATCATTAGATTGGCATACAAACCACACATGCTTCCATTCATTAGAGATGGAGAAATTATTTTTTCAGTCTTGAAATACAGGTTTCTCTCAGCATTTTCTTGAACCTCATGCTGCTAAGCAGGGGGACTCCCTCAAGTCTGCACCTAGTGACCTAAACCCTCCCATGCACCAAGAGTCCACATGCTATTTTGTTGTAAGAAATTAAATACAGGATATCAAAATAAAAGTAAATATTTTGTTGTTAATTATAGTGCATAGATTGATGAAATATAAATTGGAAGAAAGTTAAAATCCATTTACTTGCTAATTGGTGCATCAAAACATATGTAGGACTTTGTTTTTTATTCCCCCACCATTTTGAGAGGTCTTTCCCTTGGTGATAGATTGCAATAATGCTGTGTTGTACATATAACAAGATGGATCCCGAAGTATAATACATAAGTCGATGTTCATGCTGTTTGATACATTTAGATGGCTGATAAGCTGCCCCAGTTTTGATGAGTACATAAAAGACAAGACGTATTTTATTGAGATTAAAGTGTGAATAGACAGATAGAAGGTCTTAAAACTTTGTTTGGAAAAGAGCAACAAAAATACTGAAGCTTTGTGCAAAAAACTTTGAGATCTGATAAATCTAGAAGTCCAGCTAGTACTACCAACCAAATTTGAAAGGCAAGACAGAAAACAAAACCCAAGGAAGGTTTCTTTCAGCAAGCCAAAGCCAAATCCCAAAAGTCAGTTGAGAATGAAAGATCTGGATTTCAGACATCATCAGTTAGAAATGATAGGAGAGACCATATAAAAATCAGTTACAGAGAGGAAGAAGCCTGCAGTCTCGAAGGGAAACTTGATTGCTTATTTCTAGGCCACATAATTTCATTATTTAACAAACATAACCAAGCCTAGGATACACAAACCTAGAGAAAATGTACTTGAATTATTGAAACCATTGCTTGTCACATTCATAAAGGCTACGGAAATGTCACAAGCCAAGGATCTTTCCACCATTGATTATCATGAACATAAGAAACAATCGTCAGGTAATACACTTACAGTCGGTTCAGAACAAAAAAAGAAAATACATGTCTGAAAGTGAGCTTAATGAAACAAGCATCTGTGAAAAAACAATTGTCAGATAATATACTTAAAGTAGGTTCAAAAACAAAAGAAAATACATTTTTGAAAGTGAGCTCAATGAAACAAGCGTCTGCGAATTTTATAAAGATGTATGGGACTATTACATAAGTGTTTGTGATTACATAGTTAACTGGTTTATTTGGAATAATGAACTTCTCAAGAACAGTGCAGCTGCTGAGTGTCAGAAAGAATTATGAATGATTTAAGCAGTATGATGTATTTCCCAGATTTTTTTAGTATGGAGCCCAAGGAAAGGAACTGGCAAGAAAACTGAGTGTTTTGAGTTATCAAGTGGATCAATTGGACCCTGAGATTTTGAGAAATTGAAAGAGCTGATGGTACTTGATATTTTGTTTTTAACACCATGCTGAAAATGTGTCTAACTTACTGAAAACTATCAACTGCTGAAAACTTATCAACTGCTAAAATCTATCAACTGACTTTCAACTGCCTTACTGAAATGTCTCTTTAGAGTTGGTAGGTCTGCATCCAAGGACCTTACCTTAGGAGGGACCTCCTGTCACAGCATAGGGTTCTCTCCTACACAACAGCCAACAGATTCTTCACCATAATGCCTGGCTCATCTCAAACAATCTCTCTGCAAAGAAATGTTTTCAATTAAAGTTGCCAAGTGCATCATTCAATCTAGGAGAAGATTGATGTCTAAAGTGTAGGATGGTAAATAGAAGATCTTTTGTGATTGGTGTAATAGAAAACATTTATGTCCAAGCTATCCCTCTGTGAGTGCAGTGGCTGATTTTCTTGTCCTTTTCAAAGAGAAACAATGCTCGGTTTTACTATTAAGGGCTATGTATAAGCCCTTTCTAACACATTTTTTGAAAGCCTGGCTGTTGGATCAGATTCTCACTTAGCAGACCTGGTAAGGTATTTCAAGCTGCATCGACCAGTATCTTGCTCTCTAATGCCAAATTTAATCTTTCTTTTGCATTTTGGTCTTTTTATAAAATCTTTGGGTGAAGTTTCCTTCAGGAACCTTATCTTCAAGATGGTTTTCTTGTTTGCCTTTGCATCTGTGAAATGAAGGAGCAGAGCTTCATGCCTATCTATGGAGCGAAGTTGTATAATTTTTTGTGGGAATTATGAGTCAGTTTCTCTCCTTTGCCAGCTAGGTTTTTTAAAGTAAAAAACAGTTTTCATAAGTTGCTCCACTCCCATTTGAGATCCCTAGTCTCAGCCGTATCCATGCTAGGGATGATGAAGATATACTTTTGTGTCTGGTTATGGCTTTATATTTTTATTTGGCAGGATAGGAAGTATCTTTTCCTCCTTATTAAAGTTCAGCTGATATTTCAGCTTCCACCATTTCTAGGTGGATTGTTTCAACTATCAAGAGAGCTTAAAAGTCCCTCCCTTACCGATAGGGACTTTTCTTTTTTGAAAACCATGGCCCTATCTAACTAATTCATCCTTGGAGGATGTAATGAAAGCCACATTTTGCATTCTCACACTACTTTCTCATCCTTTTACCTTTGGGTGTTAGCTCACCAATGCGAAAGGATTTTCTCTTGGGGCAGAATCGTCATCGCTTAGAAAGTGGACCCTGTAGATTCCATCCTGCAATAATCTCCTTTTCAGCAGTAGGGGTGAATATTTATTGTGTTTGTTTTTATTCACCAGTTGTGGGATCATCAGTCTCCCATCAAACTGACAAATTCAGTTGTGCAATAGCAACCGGTATGGTACTTCTAATATTTAAATGTAGTTTGGTGGTGGTGGGAACTAATTTCAGTGATGTAATACTTACTAGATTCCATTCATCGTTCCCCATACTGATTCCCCACAAAGTTAGGCTGCTCCTTAGGAAAAGAATGAAGGGCAGTAAAGCGAATGGGCAGTCCGTGTGTGGTGGCCCAGGGTGATTCAGAGTTCTGGATGCTTCTATTGGGAAAATAAATTCTTGCCATGTGGTCAGGGTATTTTTTTAGGCCCCAAAATACCAACTTTGAAATAGCAGCATGTAAGTATTATATTATTAAAATTAGTTTTATCCCCCAAATTGTATTATGTCTAGATGGTCGAGAATCAAAATGATAAATGACATCCATATTGTTGCCATGGTAGCCATCTTAAATATAATGTTATGACATCTCTACTTGAACAGAAATTCATATTGACATGGGGTTTTCACCAGAAGACTTCTTATGATGTCCATTTAGTCTTAATAAAAAATGGTGTTGATTGCGTGTCCAATATGTCCATACTCATGAATGGAAAGTCATACTTGAAAATATTGTTATCTCTAATCCTCTCCAGATGGATGGCTATATCAGCATGTGGTTTTCACCAGTTGACTTCTTATGATTGGTCCTAAATAAAATGGTGCCAATTGTACATTGACTATAGCTTCCATGATGACAGTCTTCAAAAGCTTGTTGTCATTTTTCCATCTGAATAGATGGTCATTATGACATGGTGTTTTTACTTCTAATAATATCTACTTTGATCTCAGTGAAGATGGTGCCAAGACAACGTCCAGTATGTATACCACAGCAGTTAATTTGAAAATGTTGTTATTGACGAAGAATATCAGAGACAGTTAAAGGGAAGAAATAGTTTTATCTTAAATTCCTGGAAATTCTTTTTTGCCCACTAGAGCATTGATCCCTTCAAGGGAATCATTTTGTTTAGGATCATAGCAGTATAATTCTTATCTGATCTCCTGCATTCTTGATGCTTAATGACCTAACTATTAGTAGCATATTGATATCAGGTGGTAAGACAATGTCACTATTGTTATGTTACTGTCATTAAATTAGCTCATTTCGTATTGCCTCTAAATTCATAGTACTTCCAGTTTGATTGGACCATCATCTCTTTTTATCTTCATGGATGAACTAAAGCTTTAGCATGAAAAAGATATTCTTTGCATCTTTATGATTTGCACTCGTAGCTTTATCAAGTGCCAGGTCATTTTGATCAATGAAAATCTTGGCACATTGCCCAGGTAACAATATCTGAGACTGGGATTTGTCGCTGCTTATGTGAAATATGTCTGCTTTTGTTCATTATAGGTTCAGATGGGGTTTAAAATTGTACGTTTTAGCGATTTGCAAATTGTTGTGGGGTTTGTTGTGATGTTAAAGGGGATAATCATACAAGGATTGTTTCTCAGTCTCAGTCCTTTAGCTGGTTAGGTTTCTCAATTCTGTGATGAGTTGGAAAATATTTGCAAACTTTTGGGTATGGAGTTTTATTTTGATAGTGACTGGCGTCATATAAGATAGTGTATATCCTTGACCCTGGCCCTAGCCAGAAACTGTTTACTACTAGTCTGGATAGAGAACTCAAGCTTGTAAACTGTTTGGAAGTTTAGTTTTTTTGTGTGTTCCTTTTATGACATTATTATTGACAGCTCCGGTGGCCTAGTGGTTAGAGCATCTGCCACGGATGCGGGAGGTCGTGGGTTCGAACCACATCCAAGTCATACCAGAGACTTATAAAAATGGTACTAACAGCTGCCTCGCTTGGTGCTTGGCATTAAGAGGTTAGTGTTTGGACTGGTCAGCCTGGTGTTAGGGTAATGTGACTGGGTGTGACATCGTGCTACATGTATGCAGCATGATGTCCCGGTGCTAGACATCACTATCAATTGCCACACTACAAACATCGTAGCGATATGACTGAAAAATTGTTAAAGCTATGTTAAAAATCCAAATTACACACACACACACACACACACACGCATGTTTACATGCACTTTTTCAAGTTTTGCTCTTCTAAAGGTGCAAAGATACAGCCTGGAGAAAATACTGATTCCTTTATGGTCGGTGTTAATTCTGTATTGAGGGACAGAAGTTTCTGATGATAACTTTATGGAAGTTAATTCTAATGATCTTGGGTGGACAGAAATGTTGTTTAAACTGCCAAGCATTTAAGAATTAATCATTTCTGTATGTTGTTTGTGATTGCTAAACTGTACATTAGATTTGCAATACATGACCTTTATAGTCGTACCTTCCATTCAGAGAGTCTGCAATTCTCTAAGCTTTTATGGAACATTTTTTCCTGAACATTAACATAGTAGCCATATATTTGTGAAATTTAATGTAAAAGTATTCTGAGGAAATATAACAAGTTTTGACCCCCCCTCCACCAACCCCAACCCCCATCTTTGATACACCCAATTGTTAAATGGACTTAAGTGTCATTTTTGGTTCTTGATTTGCCTCTGCTACAGTATTAGTATTGTCCTTCCATGATTAGCTGGCTTCATTTCAGACTTAATTTTTATGAAACATCATTTTTCTCTCAGAAAACTATGCTATAGAATTTCACTCAGCAGCAGTATTTTATCACTCTGCTGTCCTTAAAAATGAATTATTAACATGCAACAAACTGACATACTACCTGTTGCAGTTTTCAGTCTTAAATTAGTGATTCAGGGCAAAAAAATGGGTTGGTACTGACTTCTTTTGGTTAAGTTACAGGATTATAAGGATTGGGGCCATTAAAATAGGGTTGGTCTGGCAATGGAAATTACATATTTCAGAAGTTGAGTTAATGAAAGGACACCATACTAAGCCTCTTGATTTTAAAACTGCACACATGATAATCTTTTTTAATCGTTCAGAAAAGATTTGATGAAATTTAGAAGTTGGATGGAATCCTTAAATTTTCTGCAGAGATGGTCACAGACAAGTAATTCATTTTCATAGACCATAATGTTAATGTGTAGTCAAATTACACTGCTTTCATGGTAGGACCGTCAACTCAGACTTGCTTACAACCTATAAACTTTACAAACAACAAAAATAATGTGCTGCATGGTTCTTTTTGAGAAAAAGTCCATTGTGAGTGCCCAGTATAAAAGTCCACTCTGATAACAACACGTTTACATCCAGTAGCACCTCTGTGGTTGACAAATAAAATAAGTGACTGTGTGTGTGATATGGATTTTTAACGTAGTTTTAAAAAAAATTCAGTCATATCACTACAATGTCTGCATTGTGGCAGTTTATAGTGATGTCTGGCACTGGGGCATTTTTATGTCTTTGGTATGACTTGGCTGGGATGCTCTAACCACTAGGCCACCAGAGCAGTCTAAATAAGTCTGTATTAGTGATCAGTGGCAATAATGGTTGTATTGTGAAGTACCACTGTGGCCATCTTGAAAATTTTGTTATTGCTACTATTTCAGAATGAATGACCATATCGACAAGGTCTTTTCACTGAAAGCCTTACATTGTCTGGTTGATCCTTAATTAAAATGGACTCCAGCAGACAGTATAGCCACCAAATTAGCCATCTTCAAATTCTTGTTGTACTCCTCTTGAATCAAGGATGACATAGACATTTAGTAAAAGACTTTTGACGTCTAGTTGGTCCTAACAAAATTTGTTTCAATCTAACATCCAGTATGGCCACCATGGCATCCATCTTTACAACCTTATTATATTCACTCCTCCTGAATGGATGATCATATTGACATGGGGTTTTCACTGAAAGACTTTTTGTGGTGTCTTTTTGGTCCTAAATAATTCTATTGCCTGTCAGACATGCCCTGAGACATCCAATATGACCACCATGGCAGTCCTCTTAAAATCCTGTTATCACTACTCATTTGAAATGGATGGTTCTATCAACATGGGTTTTAGAAAAAAGCTGTTCATATAAAGTCTGGTTGGTGTTAAATGAAAATGGTGTTGATCTGATATCAAGGGAGGCTATCCTGAAAATCTTACTATTGTTACTCCTTCATATTGACGTGGGTTTTCACTTAAAGACTTCTTATGATATCTAGTTGGGCCAAAATGCAAATGGTACCCTCAGACATCCAGAAATGGCCACCATGGCATCCTTTTTGTCACTTTTTTTGTCATTACTCCTGACATAATGGTTGCGTTTACATGGGGGTTTCACTTAAAGACTTGTGATGTCTACTTGATATTAAATAAAAAATAGCACAGATTTGATCTCCCAGCTTGGCCACCAAATCTTCTTTTCTGTACTTTTAAATGGATGGCAGTAGCTAAATTGGGTTTTCACTAAAAGATGAATGATCTTGTGTGGATAGGTCTAAATAAAGAAAATGCCAAATGAAGAAAATGCCAATCAAACATACAATATGGCTATCATGGTGTTCATCTTGTAAATCATGTTGTGGTTATCTCCATGGCAACTTGGGATTTTTGTACTAAAAGACTTTGTTATGATGACTAGTAGATCCTAAATGACCAGAGATCCAATATGGCCACAATTACAGCCAAATCTTGAATGGATAGTCATTATGGCATGGGATTTTTACTAAGTACTTCCTGTTTATCTAGTTGATCCTAATTGAATGCAGTGCATATCAGATAAGTATTTTGTGAAGATGTTAACTCAACATAAGAGAATAGATTTGTTCCTGAATTTGCTATTATAAAGAATATCAGAGATGGTTTTAGTACTCAGCATTTAAAAGAAGAAATTGATAGATCTGGGATTTCCTGGAAAACTTTTAGTAGAGCTTCAGTTTCTTCAAGGGAATTTTGTTTATTGCTTTATGATAATGCAAACACTTTGAAGTTAAAAGTAAAGTGAATTGCTGAAGGACACACAAAAATAGCTGAGCTAGGCTGATGCAATAGTGGGAATTAAACCCGCACCCTTTTGGTCATGAATACAGTGCATTAAGCACAAAGCTACTGTAGCAATAAGAAAAATGCCTTGATTTAGTTGGAAATGAGAGAGAGAGAGAGAGAGAGAGGGGGGGGGAGAGAGAGAGAGATATTCTGTTGGTGTTTTATGTGTATGTAAGTGATACATCATATATACTCGCTTATAAGTCGAGTCAAACTGCAAACTGCACAGACCCAGATCTGCTGTCGTATAATGCACCGGCAGATCTGGGTCTGTGTAGCATGTTAGGAGTAGTCAGTAGAATAAACAACATAGACCCTGATCTGCAGCATTATGCTATGGCAGATTCATATCTTTGTTGTTTGCAGTTTGGCTCAACTTATACATATATAAGGTAATATTTCTATACTGTACATGAAATGATTCAGGGGCTTGTTAGTCCAAGTTGAATATCAAATGATACAAGTGTTGATTAGTAAGACCTTCACACCTTGATCCCCTCACTTCTGACCTCAACTCTCCCATGAAAACTTCTCTCTCCTGTGCCAGACAGAATCAATTAGGGAACAATTACCTTGTGGGACATTACAGAGATCATATTGCAAAAGAGCTCATTCTGGTCCAGACATAAAATCCTAGCTGGCTTATTACATTTTGTATTACCATGGCCTTTTGATACACTTCACTGATGACCTATTGTGACCTTGGATAAATACACAATACAAGCCATGTATAGGGGGAAACATTCTTGTTGTGTGATTTATCAGTAAAACTTTAGCTGGGTAACAAGTACAGATATATATTGCTGTACCTTTCACCAAAATATCACTTGAGCTAGCCAGGTAGATAATTTTTTTCTCACCTGAAGCAGCAGGTAGATGATACAAATACTTTTAACCTGTACATTATACCTAAACCAGCTGCAAGTTAGACAATGCAGGTGTAGGTAAACAAGCTACAATAAATTAAAAAAAAATTGAAGCTTGCTCTGTTCCCTCTGGGGATGCTGGGATCTTTACTGTTTGAGTTATTGGTATACTAGAATACTTATTGCTTGCACAAATGAAAACCAGTTACCATTTCATGGTGCTGTCCATGAATAAATAGAATATAAATATCAATAATGAAAACAGCTGCCTTGCTTGGTGCTCAGCATGTCGCTTGGTGTTCAGCATTAAGAGGTTAGTGTTAGGACTGGTCTGTCTGGTGTCAGGATAATGTGACTGGGTGGGACATCATGCTACATGTCTGCAGCATGATGTCTCGGTGCTAGATATAACTATAAACTGCCACACTGCAGACTTCATAGCGATATGAGTGAAAATTTTTTAAAGCTGTGTTAAAAATTCCAATCACACAAATCACACACACTCACTCATTAATGAAGGTAATTTAATTAATATCTTTTTTTATCAGTAAATTCATTAGGTAATTTATGTGTTAAATCTGGTGATTTTTTTTTGTGACCATTAAGATGCATTTAATCATGTAGCACTCACAGTTTTTGTTTGTTTGTACCAAATAGCCATATTGTGTTGATGAGCCATTAAACACTGCTTCATATTTATTGCGATTCTGAAAATGGTTGAAATATCTTTGATCCCTTGCTGTTAGCAAACTTGTGTCACTTTAAGGATTGGAATTTTAAAAATACTGTATGAGAATGAAATAAATATTGTCTGTACATACTCTTAGCTTAGAGGATTTCTGATTTCATAGGTTTCATTTTTTTTTTTAAACTGATCACTTCTAGTTAGGTATTATGAGAGTGCAAACTTGATGCAAGATTTACTGACCTTCGAAATTAGACACTGTTCAAAAGCTATACACCACTGAAACAAGATTTTACAATGGAAGTGCTACAGTTGAGCATTGTCAATTTTACATTTGACCAAAAAAAAATGTTGAAACATTTTTACCCAGGATTACAGTCAAAGCATATATTAGATTGATTTTAGCAAGTTATCACAACATCGCAGTAAAGGGGTCGTGTGTGTGTGTGTGGAACTACTTGTATTTTGTTAGACTCTTAACATACATAAGTGTCCACCAGTCTGGTCGGTATAGAGATAATATCCAAATTAGATAGTAAATTTCCAGGTAGCAGAGGCACTTATTTAGTGGTGATGGTGCAGAGTGAGAGATTTTTGAAATTTGTAATGGAGTTCGATCTGTCATTTTTTATAAGTTGAGTCCAACTGCAAATGACATAGACCCTGATCTCCTGTTTCATAATGTGCTGGCAGATCAAGGTTTTTTTTTACTTCAGATTACTCATACAGTAAAAGACTGCACAGACCCAGATCTGCCAAAATTTTAACAATTCCATAGAAGTCTGAATAATTCTCTCTAGTCCACCTTTATTGATAACTATTCTGGAGAATATCATTTTATGACAGCTATTTCAAAGATTTCCCAAAATTTGTCTCTGGCTTGTCTTTACTTTGTCATTTCCTCCACATGACCTTACATTAGCATGTCTGTTGGACCATTATCCTAGTGGGTCCTAATTAAAATTCAATCCTGCTCCCAAACAAGAGAGGTTAACCATAACAAGCTACCAGTTTATGGAGAGTCTTGCCCATATATCAGTCTTAATGGTTACGTATCATGCTGAAAATTACACGTACTGCGAAAATATCTACAAAAGTTTGGACCATTACATCTTTATAGCATTTTTCAGATTGGTTAAAATACTTAAAATTTTGGATGGGAAAACCCCTTTCCATTTATGAAAAAGAATTTTTCTGTATACACATAGGATTTAATATGTGGAGATATGGTTTGCATATATGATGCATGATTTTAATCCAGTCATTTAATATTTTGTCAACATCTTTTTAGAAATCAGTATGAATGCTGCTGTCATGTGTCCTAGAATTAACTTGGCATTTGCTATTAAATAATTCTTTACCAGTGTTTGCTAATATATTAGTTTTGTGTATGTGTCTAACACACACACACACACACACACATATATGAATGCTAAAAACTGACAACAAACAAAGGCAAATGCAAAATAAGACAGAGAAACAGATAAAGCATTGAGGTTACAAAATTTTACATGACTATTTCTACAGGAATAAAAGTTTGAAAGTTTTCATGTTTCAGCTAGTTCGCTTCAACTTGACGCTGATGCTGAAAAATAGTTTATACTGATCTAGAAATTGATGAGCCATATCACCATCCGTTTTTTTTTTTAAAACGTAAATTTGCATAACTGCTGATTATATCCCAGATATTTTATTGTGTTAGTAGTAATTATAGGTTATTGGGTGACTTAAAAGCAAAATGAAAGAATTGATTAAATGATAATGTACAGGCTGCAAAAAGATGATGATTTTATATGTACGTGACTTTCTTTTTTAGTATTCTTGGTTTAAACCATTTGGTTTCAATGTTCTAAGGCAGCATATCCAGTGAGATTATTAATTATCCTTGAAAAAGATAAAAGAACTGAAAATACTAATATGAAAAGTAATGCCATATTTTATGAATACAGTTTATGCTGTCATTTTAATAGATACTGTTCTGTCTAAATATAATGAGTAAACAGACCTGGAATGATAAGGTCTTTCCCATCTTTTTCTCCCTCATTTAATAATATTGATGAGTAGTTCCCCTGTTAAATCTGCTTACCTATGCTTGGTAAATAAGGATTACACTATATCTTCAAGATACTAGTTTTTCAGGGGATAAATTATATCCCCCCCCCCCATAAATACTGTGGTGAGTGCCATACAATTAACACCTCAACTGTGGGGGATTGATAAAGTGACAAATGTCACTTAGGGAACATTTACACAGGTGTTGTCATTTATTTATGTCTTTATTGATTGTATTTGAGACTTGTTTCTTTGAAAACAGTATACTTGATTATTATGTCTGTTGGGGATAATAGTAAAAAGAAAATGTGTGCCTGTGTGTGATTTAGATTTTTAACATAGCTTTAACAGTTTTAGTATATTGCTTCGATGTCCGCAGTGTGGCAATTTATAGTGATCTCTAGCAATGGGGCATCTTGCCGCAGACATGCTGAGCATCATGTCCCACTCAGTTGCATTATCCTGACACCAGGCCTACAAATCCTAACAGGGACCTGTTAATGCTGAGTGCCAAGCGAGGCAGCTGTTAGTGCCATTTTTTATAAGTCTTCAGTATGTCTTGGCTGGGGTTTGAACCTATAAAGAAAATACAAATATATTTATCAGTTTATTTTAGTCCAAGATTCCATGATGGTCTTTTTAATCTCTTGATGATCCATTTATAATGATAGCTTTTACATAGTGTTCAAGGGTCTTTTAATGGTCTGTCTCTGCTCAGTTTTCATTGTGTGGCTAAAATGCCAGACTGAAGGACTTCCGGTGATGATGTTTGGTTGGTTAGTTGGTTTTATTTATGCTTTTAACCCATTAACGGCCATATCATACCCACAAAATAGCGAACTAAGTGCCTATTCCAAGGGCACACTGAGGCAGCTGGCACAAGCTGGGTATTCAACATGCATCCCATTGTTTTCCAATACTCTGCCAACTGACCTGCTACTGCTCCACCATTGATGTTGGCCATAGATCTATACACACCTGCACTAATTTAGGGAGGTTGTGAGGTTGGCTGCAGGTGCATGTGGCAGTTTTATCACCCATGAGAGTAATGCTTTAGATTTGTAAATATTGTCCATAACATACTTTGGTAGTCCTAGCTGACAGTATTAATCAAAGAGGGTCTCGAAATTAATGTTTTTTACAATGCTTGACCATGTAAAACAGCTGTTCTTGCCACCAAAATATGCTCACTGCATCAGATTTGTCAGTTGTTTGGGGAATGGTTGTCTTGGATTAAAAATAGTATTATTTACACTTGTTGAGTGATAGGATGGTGGGTATGATTATCTTGAGGCACAGTTTTATGTCAACACAAATCACCTGATAACAACTGTGGAACAATGATAGTATGTGCTCTCCACACTTTGATTTTTAACCCTTAAGTTAATTGTGGGTTAGTTGTGTACTTTTGCCTTGGTGACCTTATAGCCCGTTTGCTGACATCATGATAACATTGGCTCTGTACTGTTGGACTTGCCATGGTGACCTTGTCACTAGTTTGTTGACATCGTGATAACGAATTTACAATGAACAATGTTCTAACAAACACTCCACATTATTTGAATGCAATATTTTTGCCCAACATTTTAGGTCTCAACTCTCATTCTCAGTTTTACTTAACTCTAGTGAACCTTTGTTTAAAATAATTTCACGGTTGTTGATAATTTTGTAACTTTACTTTTAGTTTGCACCATATAGCAACTTTTGTGTTGAAGTGTCATAAAACATCACAGTATAAATACATATTACATTCAGAGAGCTACAAAATGATATCCTGCAATTATCTCTAATGTTTGATATTTTTGCAAGAGAATTTCAATGCAGCTTCAAGATTGGAAGAGTTGTTCATGAACTGTTTATTTTTGTTATTGTCAGGAACTAAACATGGTCAGTAACATGAATTTGGTACATGAATAATTATGCTGGAATGCTGATAAATCTAGTGTATTTCATGGACAGATTTGTGCTATGGAAAATTTATCCATTATTATGTATGTCATCTGACCACCAATCAGAGTTATTTTTCAGCAAATTGAAATTATCAATCACCTGATAGGGTTGCTAGGAACAGGAGCTGTATTCAGGCAGACCTTTTTAACCCTAGTTGACATTTACTTTGACCCAAAGCATTAACTACCAAGTCTGACTGCTGATACCAGACCATAAATTATTTAACATTGGCAGCTAGGTGGTGGTTTGATCTGCAGGTTAGGACTTTTGAAGTAACTACATACAGAGATCATAGTTCATACTCATTGGACTGTATTCTGCATATCTATAAAGGAAAATTATTGATTGGCTCTGATCATGGGGTTCCTCAGCTTGATGTTGCAATTATGCTAAAAATGTAGACATATACATTACAAATATATGCTTCAATGAGTCTTCATACCTGTCTTACTTAATTGAAGCTAATTAAGTGATCATAATTCTTATTTGTTATTTGCTGATTCATCTTGGCTTGGTGTTCAGGTTTAAATAGGTATATGGATTAATGATTTGAGTATATTATACTTGTCTTAAATCATTTTGTCTTGTGTTTTCAAGCTTGCAACTTAAAATATAAGGTTTACTCCTCATGTGTGTATTTAAGGCAAAGAGAGAATGGCTTACAGCAATTTGTAATTGTAGCAGATAGATAAAGCAGCTGTCAATTTGACCAGTTTTCATCAGTAAATAGATTAATTTTGATTTTAGATAGGTGGACAGATATACGGAGGACAACATGGGAATATGTATGGTTTGTTCTTTGTGTTTAATTTTGTGTGACTGGGAAAAAATGTACTGAATCCTATTTAAGGATCAATAAAATAGCAGATTACATATCTGAATTTTCTTCATAAATCTTGTTTCTTGATCGCAACTTCATCTATCTTAGCCAGACATTGTCAATCCGTTTCATTTCACATCAACCCATGGTATATGTAGTTAGCCAAAACAATGTTTTGAACATGTGCCCACTTGGAAGTAAGAGTTACTGCCCATTGCAAGGGAAATCAATTGTGCAGTGAGAAAGCTAGTTACACCTGTTAAGTATCCATTATGGGAACTTCCATGGTGGCCACTTGCCTAGACTCTAAGAAAAACTTGTGTGTATGATATAAATCAGAGCAGCTGACATGAAAAGTGACATTGTCTCCAATTGCTGGTAAAAGAACCCCAATAAACTTGACAGTGTTCTCAATGTTTATCCCCAGTTATCTCATTAAATATAACGAGCAATCCGATTGGATCAGTTTCATTCAGTTGCATCCAGTCCAATAGTGAAGTGTAAGATCCTGTTATGTCTCGCTTCATAGATGCCAAGTGTTGATGCTGTGTCAACTTAAGACAAGAGAACAATCTTATGTCTTCTTTGGACTCTTGCTCCATTGTCTGCAACATTATACAGTGAAACATCAGTCATATGGATGCAGAGCATCAGCATGAAACTTTTCAGATGTACAGACTGATAGTGTCCTGTCAGTTTTGAGTATGCAATTTATTATGTATGTTTGGTTACCTGGACAGCTAGACTCAAGTTACACTTTCCCAGAGATGTAAAAGTTGCATCCCTTTGAAGTATTTCAGAGGTCATCAGAGAAAAAAACAAATATCTGTGTAGAAGCAATATGTATAGACCCTGATCTGCCAGCACATTATGTTACAGCAGATAAGAGTCAATTTTTTAGTTGGATCCTACTTGTATGTAACAATACATGATACTTGTTTTGTAAAAGTTTCTGTTTACTGTAAAATGAGAGCAAATTCTTGCAGGTTTTACATATTTCAAATTGTCCTGATTCATTCAAATGAGAGTAATGCATTGTCCCCCCCCTCCCCATGATCTGAGAGCTATTTCCAATGGACCTTATTCTTAAACTGCATCAGAGAATGTGTTGATTAGGGTATTTCTTCCCTGCCTACAAGTGCATATAATGGATGTTTGACTGTAATGTAATCATAAAAATATGTCAGGATGAAGTCTGCAGACCAAAAATTTGTACATTTTTTCTTCTTCTCTCTTCACACCAGCTGGAATACTCCTCTCCACCCATTATTACCTGCCACAAATTGCCACTCCTTTGCTTCCTGTCAGCTACCAGTGTAATTATAGAGAAACAAAATCTCTCTCCTGCAAAAACTGAAGCCATCTTTGTGAGAAGCAGACATGCAATTCATAGGTTGGAAGTTGCTCGGCTGCAAAAAGCACGTGGATGCATAATTTAAACTCGAAGTCCTTACTGTGATTGCATTGACAATTTTTATGCAGCACTGAACTAACTAGCTTGGAAATTTGTCTCCGTGACGTTAGAAATTGATAGATAACCTACATTTTATTTCCTGTATAGGTATTAAGTGCTGTTGAATTTTCTTTGCGTGCTCAGTGTTAAATGATGTATGGAGGTAGACCCGAATTAACCCAGAACTGACTTGTCACTTTTTAACATTCTTTTATCTCTGTTGTGTATTAGAGAGTTGTTTACTCCATTTTATTGATTCTAGCCAGATTTACTTAAGTGATAAAGTGTAACACGTAAGTGGAATGATACAGTGTAGTACCTGAGTGTAGCATGGTATGCTGTAGCACCTGACTGTAGTTGTGCAGTATGATGAAAACAGGCTTCTTTGTGGATAGCTATTGTTAAGTTGTAGAAGAAAGTTTTAGTTTTCCCAGGTAACACACACTAGGGACTGAAGAAGTTCTGTCATTGTAACCTTAAAACCTGCACGTAGTTTTAGTGTTCATTAATAATGAGGATGAGTAACTAGGTTGTTACCATTCATTTTTTTTAGTCACTTTCTTTAAATTAGAAGACATTTTTTCTATGCAAGATGTTATAAAAAATATGCATAAATTTTTTTGACCTGAAGTATAAAATAGTCATTACTCGTGATATATTATGAATATCAATTGTGCAAAAATATTTTGATGGATAAATGACGCAACAGTAAAAGGCACACTTCATGTTTATTTCAATCAAATTAAAATCAGATCATTGTCCTGCATGAAGATCTGACAGCAGCTTCTTAGGGGTTATGTTCTGGTGACCTTTGTTATTACCATAATCATTAATTTTATCAGTCAATCAGATGCAGTATTATATCTTCGTGTATGAGATGGAGCAGTATGGCTGAAGAGTATGAATGTGTGCCGAATGATTTGATACACTTTCAAATTTCTGACAGCTGCATTTCCGTTAGCTGATTCAAAGGTCACCATAACATGACCCCTAAGCGGTTGCTGTCAGATCTTCACTATGACAGTAAAATTCTAATTTTAATCAGATTGATGCTTATGTATTCCTAATTTGCAATAGTTTCATTAAATGACTGATTGCAAAACCCTACAAACTAATGCATGCTATGACTGTATATATAATGTTCAGACAGAAAACATATTAAAATGTCATTCTAGCTGAAATTTGTGTACATCTAATCTTTGATTCTGTCCCAGGGACTCCAGGGGTGGAACCAAAGATAACACCCTCACTTGCAGATTGTTATTCCAAGGCAAGTTACATAACAACAAAGTTTCATGAATTTCCACCTTGCAATTGGGTTATTGAGCTCAAGTGAACTCAGAGATGCACTCAATGCATCCCTCTACTCCACCCCTTTCTGTTTAATAGACTTTTCCATATTCTTGCATTTGATGGTACTGGGCTTTGCAGAATTGGGAATCAACCCTGAAAATTGAGAATTGATGATTCAAAACTTACTGGTGCATCAACCCTGCAAAATCCAGCTACCTGACTGCAAAGTGACTGAACTTTCAGACTGCTGGCTTTTTATTACCTATACTTTGTAAGCCTTTTTTGAATATAGGGAGAAAGTTGTTCCAAAGGGGTGGTAGCTGCCTGTTGTTTCTAATAATCTATGGCATATGTTCAAAACTTTAATCAACTCCAGGCCTGGAAATTATAAAACTCCTGAGTTTGAACTTGAGATTTTGTTTTAACCAGTCACAAGAGATGTTACTTTTGAGAGTTCATTTCTGATTGGCTGTTTGGCTGATAGTGGAAACCCAAGCTTGTGCATGTTCTGAACTCCATGGCTGAACCAAAGCATTTTACTCTGGGATGGAGTAAACAAGCTGGTGTAAATTTATTTTGGGGCTAAATAAATCTTAAATAGCACTTGTGAACCCTTTATTTGTGAAAGAGTGCCAGACATAATGATAAAGGTCCTTATGTAATGCCGGCCCACTTGGCAGCTTTCTATTTGCATCATTAATTCCATTCTTCTTGGCTTGATGCTCTGTGCAAAGGAACTGAAATGTTTTATGGGAAATTGACTCCTTTCAGGGATAGGTAATTTCTAATGTGTAAAATAGTTTCTCATATATAGTATTAGCTAATATAAAAGGGTCACTGATATGGTATACAATATATGGTTGCTTACATTAATTTTGAAATGTTGAGAGATCATTAACAGATTTTGATTATCACAGAACAATTGAACAATTTTACAACATCTCAGAGAATCTTTTCTTGATCCATACTATTTTTGAAAGGAACACTTCATGTGAAACTGGAAATTTGTTTTTTCCCTGTATATAAATTTTTTTTGTGTTGCCAAAAATTTTCCCACACATTATTTCATAGATTATGCATCAGATCATTACGTCTTCACTGGCCTAAGTGGTTAGAGCCTCTGCCTCGGATGTGAGAGGTCTTGGGTTTGATTCACGGCCAAGTCATACAAGAGACTTATAAAAATGGTAATAGCAACTGCTTAGCTTGGTGCTCAGCATTAAGAAGTTAGTGTTAGGACTGGTCGGCCTGGTGTCAGGATAAAGTGACTGCTTGGGGCGTGATGCTACATGTCTGTGGCATGACGCCTAAGTGTTTGATATCTCTGTAAATTGCCACACTGCAGACATCATATGATATGACTGAAAAATTCTTAAAGCTACATTAAAAATCCAAATCTCTCTCACCCCCCTCTACACATCATATCATGAAGAACATCATGTGTGTGACCCACTTTACTCTCTATGCAGACAATAAATTGTTTTCCACATGTACAGACCACAGAAGCTAAATATCAAACACTGTCTTCTTTTTTGTTTCTGGATTTGCATATAATAAAGACAAGGACAGACAACTACTGTCTTTGTTCCCAATGGTTGAAATCATACCAGCATATAATTCTTCTTTACAGTGTTGCTTTCACATTTTTCTGGGATAAGGTTAATAAGTTTATTTTAATAGCTCTTGCCTTGCATGAAACAATTTTTTATGACTCATGATTGGCCATCCTTGTTTTAACATATATAGATGGTGCAATCAACCCAGCACCCTATCCCCCTCCCCAAGAAAAAAAAAAATGCAAAAAGTATACACTAACACTTGTCAAGGTCCTCTGGCACTGTCCATTCTTTAAAGTGCTTGACTGAGCATCTTTATGTGTAGTATATTCTACAAAAATTGTTTGCAAATTGTCATATTTTATGGACTGGGCATTTAAACTTGAAACATTTGCTTCAGTTGATGAACTCCTCATTGCTTTCAGAAACTTAAAGCCATAAATATGCAGTCTGGATCTCAAATTTAATATCATTTTATTGAAGCAAGATAACTCTAAGTGTGAAAACTGAGCCCAGTTTAAAGATCTTTATGAGAAGCAAGACCTAATTAAGGTTTGCATTCTTCAAGTATGATGAATCAAAATATTGTGAGAAAAATGTTATAAATTTCCGTGAACTTGTTTTTTTTGTATTCAGTGAGTAAACTTCCAAATATATTTTGAGATTATTTGTTTTTCATTGTATAAAATTAATTTTATTGAAATTGTTAACATACTTTTGTATATTTAGGGAGCCATTTTTTTCTAATATTAACAGAGAGCCAGTCCAAATGTTAGCTTTAAATTCCTTGATCATCTCATATTCAGATTTAGCCAGACATGCTAGATCTAGTTATATTTCTCTTGAAATGTCACTCAGTTTAGATAATATGATTTATTTTGCTGTTTTTGTAATTATGGTTAGGCTATTTTATTGTTATTGTTATTATTATTATTATTATTATTATTATTGCACACTAAAGGCTTTCTCTATTTTTCCAATTGTAGAGAGAATTGTTTCCATGATAGAAGTGGGACAGAATAATACAGGAAACAAATTGTCAGACTGGTATTCCATTCCTGTGTCAGAACATAGACTGGCTGTCAATCATCTTTTTACAGACCTTGAAGAATACTTGAAAAAGACTGTGATATTGCCAAGCAGTGTTGCCAAATTTTTTGACAATATTTTCCCAGTGATAGTAAAAAATAGCATTTTCGACAAAGACTCTTCCAGTACATTGACGCATCATGTGCATCATTGCCTATCAAAACATAGACAAGATATTCGACCAAAACCGTTTGGGGATTTCCCAGCTAAGATAGTTGAGAATTTGAACAGTGCATTTTCAATAAGCCGAGCCTATCTTGATGCATTGTACATTGTCTTGGAGGCTATAAATACTACCGATTTCTTGGTGTTGGAGGACGACTGCAAGCATGCGCTGACGAGGTTACAGTACTGTTCGCATTGCCAAGGTTTGATGCAGTACAAGCCGTGTAAGGGGTTTTGTACCCAGGTTATGCGGGGCTGTCTCTCCATACTCTCCGAGATTGGCCCAGAATGGGATGATATAATTGGGTCAATTGAAATCCTTGTACGCCGTATGGGTGGGGAGAACAGCATTGATAAAATTCTTCAACGGCTACCAAATATGATATCAGATGCCATTATGCATGCCATGGTCAATGCACCAAAATTCTTCCATAGTGTAAGTGTGATTTTTCTTCGTTAATTAATTATTAATTATTAATTATTTGCCAATCTGCTACTTTAACTTACTATCTTATGTATGCATTTTAAGCAGTTGTAGAATGAAAACATTTCAACGTATTTTCTGTTTCTGTTTCTGCTAAAATAGGATCACCTTTCAGACTTGACTGATCTGCAGTACAGTTATGAAAACAGAGATTAAATGAATATATCTCTAATGTCTTATCAGTAGGATTCAGTTGCCTGCTTGATTTACTGGTGTAACTGGAAATGAGTTAGAGCAGGGGTCTCAAACTCAAACCACACTGAGGGCCGCATAAGGGCATTTTCGATGGCCCAAGGGTCGCACCACCTTTATTATTTCTCATGACACCTTGTGATGCCAGTAATTTTGCGGGCCACAGGATATGGCTTGGCTTGCTGCATGTGGCCTGTTGGCCATGTGTTTGAGACCCCTGGACTATAGTGTGCAGCCCATTGTTGTATAGGATAAGGGTGTTAACAGTTTCTTAAAATGTTAAATGCAGTCAGAATACACCACTTTAGCGATAACTCATGGACCCACCTATAATGTAGGGTCTGGCATGGATCCCATATTTTAAACTGGAAAGTACACAAATATTGGCCACTTATTTATTGAACTTGAAGAAATTGGGAACATAATTGGCAAATGAAACCTTGGTAGATCACTTGTTTTACCTTTGAAAATGGTGGTTCTGATCTTTACTTGAATTGAATAATGTAGTTTGTTCCATACAGCATCACGAATGATATCTGCATCTGTAGCTCAGTGAATTTTCAGGCTAGCTTCATTAAATACAAGCTAAAAGTAACTAATTCATTTCGCTCATGAAATATTTCAACACCATTAAAATCCTAATAGAGTGTAACACATCTCAATAAATACATGCTAAACCAGGGTGGTATATTTACATTAAAAATTTTCCATGCTGCCATGACCTGTGGAATGGATGAATTGTTTAGTAAGTAGTCATCATCTTTACTATTTGGCTATATTCAGCCATATTTGACCATAACATTGTTACCTCCCTTTGATTTCTTGGCAGTATCAAAAATGGACTCATCCTGTGAACTCAGGACGAACATGGCCAATTACATGTACACAGAATAGTCTCTTTCAGCTTGTATCGAATGAAAGGTGTTGTACTGTATGTTAGTATGAATTATGTTCAGATCATTGGTATATGAAATGAATTATGTAATTTCAGCCCCATTTCGAGATGCTGATGTGAAAATTCAATGAGACAAATGCGGATATCATTCATGATGCTTTGCGGAATGAACTTTAGGCATACATTTTTATCTGTGAAGTGCT
Source organism: Megalonaias nervosa (assembly GCA_016617855.1). Taxonomy (NCBI): domain Eukaryota; kingdom Metazoa; phylum Mollusca; class Bivalvia; order Unionida; family Unionidae; genus Megalonaias; species Megalonaias nervosa. Next base: position 122,139 of record JAECUM010001080.1, read on the forward strand.
TTGACTGGTATATGATGGAAAATACTGAGAAAAGAAACACAATATTAGTACCCATAATCCATCTGTTTTTTTTAAAATCTCCTTCATCGTAGTATTTTTTTCCATCCATCAGTTGCTGAGGTATAAATGCAATATTTAACTATTCACATTGCCACAATCCAACTTGTGTTTGAAATTGTTTTGTTCTCATCTTGAAGGCTAGTCAGTTTTATTATAGACAGTGCTAAGTCAATTATTTTAATTTACTCGCTCACTAATACACTCTTGACTAGGTATTTATTTATTCACAAACGACTCTCCCACTCAATTAATTTCTTTTCTTCTTTTATTTCTTATTTATTTATGTACACGATGCTAATTTTCTTCACACCCATGGATCATCTCCCCAATTAAAATTGTTTACAAAACAAATTATAGAAACTCTGAGAGGGGAAAAAACTCCAAAACTTTCTTTAAACATTCTTATCCACAAATCTCAACAGCCTTTTAATCATTTTTCCTAAAGGTGTGCTTTACAAGAAGAAAGGGAAATGCTTGCTTCACATACACATTGTATATTGGCATAACTATTATAGTACAAAGATTATTTCAAAGAAAGAGATGCTAATTTTGTTTTTGTCTCTTTCATAATTTTGTTAAAAAAAACACAATCTCGAAAGTAATGAACCCCACCAGATGTTTTTGAGAATATAAAATGTTTGTAAGTTATCCGAGTTTAGGCTGAGGAAAAACTGTAGTTGGACTCATTTTATGCCTTGGATGTGTGCAGCATGTTGCTGAGGATGCTGTGTGTATTGGAATGTATTGGAGAGAAAATCATGTGCTATTGAAAAAAAAAGAACAAAAAACCCCAACCTCAGACCCCAGCATTAATATGGACTGGTTCCAATGCTTGATCGACTAGTACAAAGCTATAAGGCAAGTAGATACTTAGTAGTCCAAAGTACATGGAAACTGTTCTGGAAATGGGGCAGAATCTAGACTAACTTGTTTTCTGTAACTAATTAGTTCATTTTATGGCTTATGAAGCAGTAAGTAGTAAGGCTGTTGCAAAGAGGCATAAAACAAAGATTTTACTATCAATTGTGTCAAGTTCCTCCTGAAGGAATTATATAGAAAATACATCGCTTATGCAGGGCACAATTGCTTTGTATATGAGGATTTGTACTGTATATACTCACTTATAAGTCAAGTCAAACTGCAAGCATTGAAGGTCCTGGTCTGCCATTGCATAATGAGCTGACAGATCTGGGTTTGTATTGTTTGTTCTTCTGATTATTCCTAACAAACTGCACAGTCCCAGATCTGCTGGCACATTATGTGATGGCAGATCTGGGTCTGTGCAGTTTGAAGTTGGAGTTAACTTATAAGTTAGTACATACAGTAAATTGAGGATGATGATGGTGGTTTGACAGATATTTATGTAAAACCAGCAATAACACCGAAGTCCTCAAATTCAAGACAGTTATATCCATTTGTAAGGAAATCATCATTGTGGAATTCAGCAATCCATTTATAGAAATACCTAGTAATCAATTCTTATATTAGAAGATGCTTCCTATATTCTGTAAATTATCTAAAATCACATAAAGATTGAGGGACAAACCTATTACCTCTCTTCACCACAGGTTTTCTGTTAGATACCATGCTATCTTTTGGGCCAAATATAAGCCCTGTTCTCCATTAAAAAATTTTGTTGGCTTCAAACTCTGGCCTAGTCCTACCAAAGACTTAAAAGAATTGTACTAGCAGCTGCCTCACTTGGTGCTCAGCATTAAGAGGTTAGTGTTTGGACTGGCTGGCCTCTTGTCAGGATAATTTTTTGACTGGGTGGGACATGATACTACATGTCTGCAGGCATGATGCCCCAATGCTAGACATCACTATATACTGCCACACTGCAGACATAGCAGTAATATGACTAAAATTGTTAAAGCTACAATAAAACTCTAAATCACACCCACACACACACATTTTTGTAAAATGGTGATGGTGTCAAATGAAGTCAGGTTTTCATACACCCCTCTACACATTTTGTCACATTTTTTCCTACAGCTCGGGGAGATGGTAGAAAAACCCCATGCAGTGTGCTTTCCTGAAGAAAGGTCATCCTTGAAAAGAAATTAATTTATTCTGCATTGTCGGGTAGTCTAATCTAGTTGACCATACCTCAAATCACATTAAAATAAACTGAACAGACACTAACAGGTCTCTCATATTTAAGGCCACCACACAAGAGCCAGGATCAGCAGCATAAGAGTGGATATTAGTATATAATAGCAGAAATATCTTTCGTAACAGTATTTTAACAGCATCCTGGAATACTTGGAAGAATCACTGCAAATGGAGTTGAAATGGTAAGAACCATAGTCTAGGAATTTTGGGTCTTGGAAATAGAGTTGACATTGTATTCAAGCATAATAATAGTAATAATAATAATAATAATAATAATAATAAAAACTTTATTTAATGAGGGTAAATCAGTTAGCTACCTAATAGAACTAATTTATCAAGAGGCCCTCTAAGATGTAGGTATAGTTCAGTTAATCACTAATCATCTTACACACACACACACACACACACACAACACACAAACACACACACACATCATGAACATATAACTTGCAGTCCTAGACTACCATAGTTACATACACATGTTAAGTTTTATACACACATAAAATTACTGTTAATGTTCTCTAGTCCAAGTCAAACTCATAACACATGCCAACATATCTTTATATACAAAGAGTAGCTGAAGGAAAAGCTGATATGCCAGAAGATCCTTGAATTTCTTTTGGGATATTTTTCTACATAATTGTCCCAGAGTATTAAAAATTGTCTTTAAATAATCCTTTTTTGGTTGTTTTGGAATTTTAATTTTTTTTGGCTGTGATTGATCTAAAGTTTGGGGTTGCTGCTAATTTCTCCAGGTTTAAAAATGTATGGCAACGGCTGTTGCATACTTGACACAAACTTTATACATCATTTTGGCAATTTGAAGGTTCAGTTTTACAAATGAAATATTTGTATAATACAGTATTAACATCAGGTGTATTTCCCCTTGTTATACTACAGTAGCCAAAATGGGGCTTAATGCATCTTATCTAGCCAGGGTTACAATATATTAACTCTTTCTTGGCAGATTGTTCAGGTACTTCAGTCCTTTGGGTATGTGAATTTCATTCGATGTGGTGACAAGCGACCACATCCAGTTCAAAATTTGAACACTGTTCCTACATGATCGACAGAAGGGCAACACAAAACTGGAATGGTCTTATAAATAAGTAATTTTCCACTGACTGTCCATTTTTGTACAAATAGTTCTTTTCACTCAAATACACCTGTAATGGCTTCTATCTGGTATGAGGTCATACTTTCGATGTTAAACTTACAAAGTATCCTTTTGAAGTCAGTTGCCATCACCATTTTTTGCTGACGTACAAAGCACCACTTTTACATGGTATTGGTTAGTTGGCATTAGATAATAAGGAAAGCAACTATCAAATCCAGTAGATGTCACTAGGACAAAGCAAATAAGTATTTGATTGATCCACCATGGTGTAGATAGGGTTAACATATCTGAACCTTGGCTAGTGAAGCTGGGCTAAACATAGTTCTTTTAAAAGTGATTCCATACTGTTTTTGAACGAATCACTTTTTTATTTTTTAGCTCTACCGGTCATAGACCAGAAGAGCTTATGAGATGGTCTGTTGCCAGATGATCTGTTACTACAAGTGTATTATTACTACTCCATCTATACTACTTGGAAGATTGCCATGATACTATAATCAGACATTCAGTCCATGGTCTTGCTGTTACTAAAGGAAACTGGTGCTGTCCAGAAATCCAGTATGCCCACCACAGTGGCTATTGTGTAAATCCTTTTACTGCTGTTCTGAATGGATGGTTGTATCACATGTAGTCTTCACAAAAAGACTAGTTATGATGTTTAGTTGATTGTAAATGAAGATTATGTTCATCTTATAATTTTATATAACCTTTCAGAACAAAATCCTTTGAGAGATCTGATAAAATGTATGTTTCTTTAATCATTTGAGGCCACATTCACCAAAAAAGGTCATAAAATATTTTCAGTTTGTAAAGAGTTTTTGATGCATAAATGGTCATTATTTCAGAGATGGAATATCAGTCTTCTTGTATCTTCCAGCTCCTAATTCATTAAATAGTTTCCAAATAGTTCTGTTGGTGTTCCTTTTTTGATCAATAACTTTATGATGTGTCATTTTTTTGCAGTGGTAATAATTTTTGTTACTTTATTTCTCCAAATGTTACATTCTTCACTTAGATGCTTTCAGGCATCCAGGATTTCTGGACTAATCCAGCCTGGTTAATGATCATGTTTTATTTTATGTGTTTCTAATGGTGTTTGCTGATTCATTACATTCAAGAACAAGTCTGTCAGTATACCAAAGATTTCTGAATGTGGTCAATAAAGACACACTATGGAAAAATAAATAACAGAGCTTACATAGGACTGGGATATAAAATACAGCCTCTTTATTGAAGGTCCTTGAATGCATTACATTGAAAGAGATTGTCAGGAAGCTGCATGGGTTACACTGTAAGAACTGTGCAGGTAATGCATAGGATTAGGGATAAATCCTAACATTTAGACTGTCTGGTTTAGGATTAGCTTTGGGGCTGAATCTGAGCATTTAGAGAGCCTTGCCTTATGACTGACATTGGGGTTCTGAAATCCAGGCATTTAGAGAGTCTGACATAAGATTGGCATTGGGGTTCTGCAATCCAAGCATTGAGACTGTCTGACATAGGATTAGCTTTGCGGTTGAATCTGAGCATTTAGAGAGTCTGAGATAGGATTGGCGTCAGGGCTCTGAAATCTCAGCATTTAATGTGTCCTGCATTGGATTGGCCTTGGGGATCTGAAATCACAGCGTTTAATGAGTCTTGCATAGGATTGGCCTTGGAGTTTTGAAATCCAGGTATATAGAGAGTACTGTATAGGATTGGCATTAGATCACAGAAAACCAAGGATTTAGAGAGTACTGCATAGGATTGGCATTAGATCACAGAAAACCAAGGATTTAGAGAGTACTGTATAGGATTGGCATTAGAGTACAGATCATGAGTTCTCTATAGGAGTGCCATTGGGGCTCATAAAACCAAGCATTTAGAGAGTATTGCATAGAACTGATACTGGGGTTGTAAAATTAAAACATTTAGAGTGTCTGGAACAGGATCAGCACTCTGAAATCCAGGCATTCAGAGACTGGCTTGGATAGCTGGGCATAATTATGAAGTAGTGCATTGAATTGGAACCTGAGTGTGTATTTATCTTTACATTTAAAATGTTTTGCTTGCAAGAGCACAATCCTGGAAGAACTTGGAAACTCTTGTGTTGTCACATAATCCAAAAAGCCTTAATCTAACATTGCATTCTAGAAAAAAGACCTTGGATGTAAACATGGGCCATTTTGAACTGCCCTTGAATGATAAAGCATTTTAATATTGTTTCATTATTGATTGAATTGTAAGCTGTAGTTTGAGGTGATGGAAACTGAATAATGTCTTCTATTTGTTTCATTCAAAAGTTTAAAAAAAAATGACAAGTGTTTATTATTGATTGTTGAATATCATTTGATATTATTTTCAACAGCTTTCATAATGAGGATCTATTCTTCACATATCTAACTATATTCTTGTCTGCCCAAACCCTACCAGGAAGTATCACTGAATACATCTGAGTCTCCTTTGGAGAGCTGAAGTTGTTCAGGTCATATTAGAAACAATTGTGATTGGTTATTGTTCCTTTTTATACACCATGTATAAGTTGGAGTGTTAATGGTGTACACATCCAGTTTGATTTCTGCACAGTGTCTTTCATTATCCACAATGTACAGGTACCAGATTTTGTGGATGGCTTGTATATATAGGGTAGGAAAGAACCATGTCATTTTCGGCAAAAATACTCAAGGTTACTAGCTGAAAGAAGAAAAATGGTTTCTGCACAAGAACTGGAGTTGTTTATCAGCTGTGGTTAACAAACTTTATTGAATGGTTTGCACTCAGTGTATGGAAGAATCCAATTAAGTTTGGAGTCAGAAGATAAAAGGTGAAGTTGACTTGAATAAAAAAAAAAGGTTTCAATTTAGAAACATTAGTTCTGTTTGACATACCTTGAAGTTTGTGGATGTCTTGAACTTGCAATAAAGGAGAAGGATATTATTTTGGGATGAAAAGGTCAAAGGTCTAGGATGTTGACTGAAAAAAGAAAAATTTATTCCACACAGTAGCATCAGTTCAACATCAGAGAACTGGCCCAAACTTATAGAGGGCTTGCAGTTAGGGTAAGAAAGAAGCCTATTAATTTCAGGACCAAAGGTCAAAGTCACTCTGAATGCAAAGAAGAAAAGTGATGTCAGCACACAAATTTCATCACTATATATAAGGGACTATTAAACATGGGTTGGGTATGTTATCTGCTGTTCACAGTGCTTTTGTTAGGTTTACAACTTTTCATAGACTGACTTTGAGTCTCTATTCAACATTTACAGCTATACTGAACTGATACTATAATATACTGGTATTCACCTGCCTCAGAGAGTAATCTGACACCGCATAAATCTATATCCATTCATTTTGAAAATGGTAAATCTATTCTAGAGGCTGCTGATTAGCACATCATCTGTTAGAATGGATTAGAAAATGTTCAGTACAGACATGCTTCTTGATTATAACTGAAAATATAATAAGGTACCAGTCTGCAGTAATTGGCAGGCTGTTCATTATATGGTTGGGGTTCCATGTGGCCCACATAGAATCACCAGTGTCCTATTCAGTGTAGAATACTGAGCACACCCTTGACTGGTTTATGAGCTCTAAAATATTCTTCAGTCTCAACACTGATGTAAGAGCCATTTTGGAGCAACAATCCATTTTAGATACATATTTGAACTGAACATTCACAAAACAGAAACTTTTCACAAAACAGAAACTTCGAACAAAATGACTGGAAGAACTGGAGAAAAAAAACTGTAAGTGATTGGAAATTTCTTTATTCAAGAATGCAACATCTTACCTGATTTACAAATCAAACTCATTTATTCCAGCCATAAAATGTTGTTGTTATGGGCTTGAGGCCATTTTTCAACACAGCTATATATGGCAGCCAGTATAACTGGTGGAGGAAGAACCTTGGAAAACTCAGGGAAGAACCACTCCCCCCAACCCCCTGATGGAAATCTACTGGCAAGCTTTCTCACATAACCACATTTGCAGAGCCTGAGACTTGAACCCATGCAGACAGAGGAGAGATGGCAGTGATTGGTAAGGGTGAGCGCTTTAGACTACTCAGCCACCAGGGGGCCCCCATACAACAATATACTAATTCATAAATCAGTCAGGAGAAATGGGTGAAGAGGTTTTATAAATTCAGGAATTGGTGTTATGACAGGGGGTGTTATAGTGGGGTGTCTCTGTGTGTATATATATATATATATATATATATATATATACATACATACATACATACATACATACATACATATCTTCAGAACATTGATGTTTTAATGTTTTTCCTAATTTTTTTTTCTGCACAGATTTACATCTTGGCAGAGTATCAGACCAGTCTCTTTCTTAAGAGTGCTGATGTCAAAATATTAACATTTGTAAAACAGTGTTACCTATTTTTAAAACACTAACGTGAAAATAGCAAAGTGTATGATTTTGTTCACTTTTTGTGTAAAGCATGTCAGAAAATACCATCCTGCTGTAAAACATGGATGTCAAAACACTGAACTAATGGTTTAACCTTAGCCAGGGTGGTGGAGTCCACTAACCAAGAAATTAGAATGGGGAGTTTTTCAGCATGGTAATGATGCTGTTACAAGGTACATGGTATTGACAGAAAACATTGTACAGAATTTTATGGCCATAGGTTGTAAACTTTTGTTTTACCCCTAAAAGTTACTAAAGTAACCAGAGAAAAACATACATTTGTCCTGTATTCAAGGGGTTTCAGACTTTATAGCCCCATTAAAAGTTATGGCCCAGTATCAGATAGGGATGGGCAATATTTGATGTTTTTTTCATATCCAACATTTTTGTCTGCTGGGTCAGATTATATCCAACACATACCAAAGGTATGGTTGAAGATAATGCTAGCAATGTTCATTGTATATTCACATGCATTTATGGGTCTCTCGATTCAACCCACAACTCCCCTCCCCCTGCCTAAAAAACAACAACACAAAAAACCCCACCCCACATTGGCATCTGTATGTACAACAATGTTCACTGTATATAGACTTGGGCTGATATGGGAAAAAATATATGAATGACATGCTTATGGCATGGAAGCACTATAAACTCTGATACAACCTGTACACTGTTCAGATGGAATTCAGTTCGAGTCTGGTATGCACAGACTACTTGTACACTGTTCAGATGGAATTCATTTAGAGTCTGGTATGCACAGACTATTTGTACACTGTTCAGATGGAATTCATTTAGAGTTTTGTATGTACAGACTGCTTGTACACCGTTCAGATAGAATTCATTTAGAGTCTGGTTTGCACAGACTACTTGTACACTGTTCAGATGGAATTCATTTAGAGTTTCGTATGTACAGACTGCTTGTACACCGTTCAGATAGAATTCATTTAGAGTCTGGTATGCACAGACTACTTGTACACTGTTCAGATGGAATTCAGTTCGAGTCTGGTATGCACAGACTACTTGTACACTGTTCAGATGGAATTCATTTAGAGTTTCGTATGTACAGACTGCTTGTACACCGTTCAGATAGAATTCATTTAGAGTCTGGTATGCACAGACTACTTGTACACTGTTCAGATGGAATTCATTTAGAGTTTCGTATGTACAGACTGCTTGTACACCGTTCAGATAGAATTCATTTAGAGTCTGGTATGCACAGACTACTTGTACACTGTTCAGATGGAATTCATTTAGAGTTTTGTATGTACAGACTGCTTGTACACCGTTCAGATAGAATTCATTTAGAGTCTGGTATGTACAGACTGCTTGTACACTGTTCAGGTAGAATTCATTTGGAGTCTGGTATGTACAGACTGCTTGTATACTGTTCAGGTAGAATTCATTTGGAGTCTGGTATGTACAGACTGCTTGTACACTTCAGATAGAATTCATTTAGAGTCTGGTATGTACAGACTACGTGTACACTGTTCAGGTAGAATTCATTTAGAGTCTGGTATGTACAGACTGCTTGTACACTGTTCAGATAGAATTCATTTATTAGAGTCTGGTATGTACAGACTGCTTGTACACTGTCCAGGTAGAATTCATTTGGAGTCTGGTATGTACAGATTACTTGTACACTGTTCAGATAGAATTCATTTAGAGTCTGGGATGTACAGACTGCTTGTACACTGTTCAGGTCTGGTATTTACAGACTGCTTGTACACTGTTCAGACTGAGTTCTATCAAAGAGCTTGGTATTTAGAGACAGCTTGTAGACTGTTCAGACTGAGTTCTATCAAAGAGCTTGGTATTTAGAGACAGCTTGTACACTGTTCAGACTGAGTTCTATCAAAGAGCTTGGTATTTACAGACTGCTTGTACACTGTTCAGGTCTGGTATTTACAGACTGCTTGTACACTGTTCAGACTGAGTTCTATCAAAGAGCTTGGTATTTAGAGACAGCTTGTACACTGTTCAGACTGAGTTCTATCAAAGAGCTTGGTATGTACAGACCGCTTGTACACTGTTCAGGTCTGGTATTTACAGACTGCTTGTACACTGTTCAGACTGAGTTCTATCAAAGAGCTTGGTATTTAGAGACAGCTTGTACACTGTTCAGATACTGTAGTATTAATTCTGAGAGCATGGTATGCAGACAGTTGTACACTGCTCAAAAAGAACTCTGAGTGTCAGGTATGTACAGACAGCTTGTACACTGGCTAGAATTTAGTCAGTTAGCCTGGTATGTACAAACAGCTTGTACACTGTTCAGATGACAGATCAAAATTGATAATCTAAGATGCAAAGTGGATGTTTATGCTTTCACATTAATTTTTGTGATAATAGCATCTACTGCTGTTGCCCATGGAATGAAAGAGTTTAAATGCATAGTAATGTATTCTCCTGGAACTAAAGTGCTTTTTATATGCAGTTTTTTAGAGCAGTTGTTAAGCAAATAAATTTCTCATGTAATTGGATCATGGGGGTCATCTCAAAGCGTTACTTTACTGATTGAAAGTTTACATTATCACATCTCTCTCTCTCTCTCTCTCTCTCTCTCTCTCTCTCTCTCTCTCTCTCTCATAAAATGAAAAAAGGATAACCACTCTGTGTATCTATATGGTAAATACATGATAATCCCAAGTTCACCCATAGTGAAAGTTTAATGTTAATAAACGAAGTTGTACAAGAGATTCAGCATGGACACTGAAGACAAATTAACCTACATGCACATAGATGGACAAAGTAAATCACATATACCACCAGCTTATTGACATGAAAGTATAAAAGGAAATATTTTGAACAGGTCGTGACTATTGACTACTTTTCGAGAAATGAAGTGAATTTTATTGGGGTTAATGAAGCACACACTGAAAGAATCAAGTATGGCCTTGAAGATTACACAAGTCAACTTCAGATCTCTACCTACAAAGACTTTAAATCTTTAGATTATAACAAACAATAACTATTCCAAGAAACTGGTCCATTCCAAGAGTTATAACAAAAGTCTACAAACATCCCAAGACTATCTGGGGTCTAATATCCCACATTTGAAGTTTGTGTCTTTAATAGTGTAGGAGGTAAATTGACTAATGGAGGGACATACAGACAAAAATGAAGACATAATCCCGACATTTTTAAAAGTTGGATGGGGATAACAGTCATGTTAATTTTTTTACTTGTTTAAATATTATGAATGTCAAAACACAAAACAAATCTGCATCTCTGAATTCATTGACATAACTAATAACTGCACACACATGCTTTTATTTTAATGTTTAATACTAATTATCCTTTCCTATCCTATTACTGCCAGCTGTATTCGCTTGAATACTTCTGTTAAACACTGGTTTTAAGGGATCTTTATCCATTATATTGAATGCATACCATTCTGTCTTCACAAATTTATATAAAACTTTCACTGTGATTTAAATTTGCTGAAAACATTGATTCAAAATCATGATATCAACTAGCTAATTAATAATAGTGCATTTGTAATTAATTGTTTTGAGACACCCTTCTTTTTCTTGTATCAACTTCAAGTCAGTTTCTATAGGTTGGAAGCATGTAGCTCCATTGTATCTGTTGCCTGTTCAGCTATTTGTTCTCTCTCATGAGACTAATCCCACCTGTACAGACAATTTGTCCACAAAACATATTGTCTCTTTTGGGATGTGGGTCTTCGTCATGCTAATGTTTACACAGAATCATCATCTTTTATGATAACAACCACAGTTTTTCAAATATGTATACATTATTCTTGTGCTCTTTTATAAACTAAAAAATGACGCTTGATGCCTTTCAGAATCTGAAAGTTTGACTTCGATTAACCAAATACATGTATTTCCAAATATTTCACAGTGCTTTATGGGTCAGAAAATTGTTTTTTTCCAGGACTACAATTCACTCAAGTTTTCTGGAATTCTGTACCTTGTCATATTATGCAGTATTGTTTCTTCCAGCACTGTGGGCCACATGGATTGGAAATGTAAAGTTTGAAGGCTATATATATAGAGCAATTGCACTAAAATAAAAAAACTGACATTTTGCATGATTGTTGGCCTCGCAAACAGTGACCCACTGGCCAAATTTGGCCTGCGGGCCTATAGTTAGACCACTCAATTCTACACTGTTCAGATGTAATTCAGTCAAAAAGCCAGGTATCTACAGACAGCTTGCACACAGTTAGGAATTTAAAGCGCTTCCATGCCTTATACCAATATTTCATCACTTTTAAAAATATCCTCATAAAACTAGGTTGATATACAGTTGCTTGAGTTTTTTTTCCATCTTTTTTTTTAAAAAGATGAATACAGTAATCAGACGGACAAAAGAAATGATAATACTACCAGAACTGTTAGAACTTTGGGACAGATACATGAATGTGGGCTAAAAGTGTTAATTGACTTTGGGACAGATACATCTACCTGGGGTTAAAATGTTTGTTAACTTTTGGGTAGATACATGTATCTGGGGTTAAGGTGTTTGTTAACTTTGGGGCAGATACATTTACCTGGGGTTAAAGTGTTTGTTAACTTTGGGGCAGATACATCTACCTGGGGTTAAAGTGTTTGTTAACTTTGGGACAGATACATTTACCTGGGGTAAAGTGTTTGTTGACTTTGGGGCAGATACATTTACCTGGGGTTAAAGTGTTTGTTAACTTTGGGGCAGATACATTTACCTGGGGTTAAAGTGTGTGTTAACTTTGGGGCAGATACATCTGCCTGGGGTTAAAGTGTTTGTTAACTTTGGGGCAGATACATCTACCTGGGGTTAAAGTGTTTGTTAACTTTGGGACAGATACATCTGCCTGGGTTTAAAGTGTTTGTTGACTTTGGGGCAGATACATTTATCTGGGGTTAAAGTGTTTGTTAACTTTTGGACAGATACATTTACCTGGGGTTAAAGTCTTTGTTGACTTTGGGGCAGATACATTTACCTGGGTTTAAAGTGTTGACTTTGGGGCAGATACATGTACCTGGGGTAAAAGTGTCAATTGCAAAGGGTTTAAATTTTGACCTTTTTCTGGGTTTATGGTAAATAAAGTTTTGCAAACACTTGTATGTATATTTCATTGCAAATAATCTCTGATGTTGAGGTTATATATACTGCTGATAGTTCTCAAATGCTCATGTCATATTCTTGTGTTGCCAAGATAATTGTACAGATTCTTGATATGCAAACAGAAATCAATTTCAGAGATCACAGTCTCAGTATGTACTCATCCAAGCAAGTAATTGCATCGTTAAATAATTAACCAAGCGCTAGGGGGGCCCCATGTGATGTTATAGAGCTGAACATTGATTGGGGTGTCAGTTTCATGTACAGATGCCATGGTGAATGAACTTGACTATTGGTATTTTTTATTTTGAAAGTAAAGAAACAGTAACTAGGACACTTCACAATTTTATGTGAAAACATTTTTAGTGATGAACACAAAACAAAGACATTTGTTGAAGGTACTTGTAGCTAAATTTTAATTTTCTTTTATTTATTTTATTATAGTGGCTTCTTTGTTTGTCATCCATCATCCATATGTCTGTTTGCAAAGGTTTTTTTATTGCTACACATAAACCACTGGAACAATTGTCTTGAAACTGGTGTCCCTCACTCCCTCAGCCATCCAATATGGCCAACCGCACTGGCCACCTTGGAAACATTGCTATCACTACACCTTCAGAAAGGATGGCGATATTGAAATGGGATTTTCACTAAAAGACTTCTTGCAATGTCTGTTTGGTCTTAAATATATGGTATCATCTGATATCCAATATGGCCAACACAGTGGCTATCAGATTTAGTTTTAATTGATATTTCTTCTGAAAAGGACATCATATTGACATGGGGTTGTCACCAAAAGACTTCCAATGATGTCTTATTTATCCTAAATGAAAATGATGCTTATATGACCATCATAACAATCTTTTTCTTGATAATTCTCCATTACAGATAGTTTTAATGATGTGGGGTTTTCCAAAATGAAATTGGTGCCAATCAGAATGTCAGTATGATTGCCATGGTAGTCGTCATGGAAATCTTATCACTCCTGCTTGCAAGCTATAGTTGTTCCTTTTTCTGATAGTTTTCAGTACCTTTCTTTTCCCCACAAATTACAACAGACTTAAAAAAACTTTATGACATAGTCATTTAGTACTCACTTTAATGTTGTAAGCAGCAAAATGATACTATCTACTGAATTAATGGCATGTAATCTAAAAAGGATATTTTAACATTGTTTTTCTTCAGTCCAGTACAGGACTCACCATTGTAATAAAAAGAAGATTCCAACAGACACAAATTCTATTGTATAGCATATTTTTCTGTAGGCTTTACAAGATTGATATTCTGAGTTTGTCAAACAGTCTCTAATTTTGCAGTATCAGTTTCATTTAGCAGCCATTCCCATCACTAAACATTCCTCTGTTTGGCTTCCATTGTCACTCCCTCATTGGATTTGTTATCATACATATTCTTCATCAATGTCAGCACAGGGGCTTTAATGTACTTTGCACAGTGCCACAGTATAGTGCATGTATAAAAATAAAAAAAAAAAAACCAATAATAAAGATAATATAGATGTAACTTGGCATGTGGGTATCTCGTGAATTTGTCGGAGACATTTAAGTTGAGTGATCTTCAGTCCATGATACTAATTTCAAAGTCAAAAACCATGGCAAAGACTTCAGTATTATACTTTAGGTAACTTGTGAACCTGTTAACTGGAACATGCTGGAAGGTACTTTTCTTTCCAAATTTGGTATGTTGTAATCTGTCAACAATATCAGATATGGTTTAATACTCAGTAGTTCAGTAGAATAAAAGGACATCTAAGTGGATTCGTAGAGATTCTTTTCAGCTAGAAGAGTGCATATCGAACAAAGGGACTCTTGTTTGACAAGAAGTATTATCATTTCCTTGACAACAATGGACAAATTACAAAGTAATGACTGTATTTACCAGATAGCAGTGATTTTTTTTTTAAAATTGAAGATTTTGTCTTGAAAATTGTACCACTTTAATGTCCGTCTGTGTCATCATTTAGCAGAGTTATAGCCCCTAAATGTTGGACCCACCCACTTTTATTTCTGCACATCAATTCCCTTAATTATTGTTAGACTGGAACCAAATTTAATATGCAGCTTGATAATGACAAGGTTTTGATAAAGTTTGTCATTATTCTGTGCGATCTTTAGCCGATTTATTGTCCCTAAAATTGACTGGCCTTTTGGCCTAAGTGGTTAAAGTATCCTACTCAGATACAGGAGGTTGCGGGTTCAAGCCCTTGCCGAGGCATACCAAAGACTTATAAAAATGGTACTAGCAGCTGCCTTACATGGTGCTCAGCATTAAGAGGTTAAGTGTTAGGACTGGTTGGCCTGTAACGTCAGGATAACGTGACTGGGTGGGACATGATTTTACATGCCTGTGGCATGGTGTCCCGGGGTTAGACATCACGATAAACTGCCACATTGCAGACATCATAGCGATATGACTGAAAAATTGTTAAAGCTACGTTAAAAATCCAAATCCCCCCCCCCCCCAATTTGTCAGAGTTATAGTCCCTTAATGTCAAACCCACATACTTTCTTTTCCAGATAATAAGTTACCTCATTGCTGGTGGATTTCAACCAAATTGATATTGACAAGACTTTAGCTGAGATTTCAGCATTTAGGGGTATTATAGCCTTTGGTTGTCAGTACAACCCACTTCTGTTTTTATACAAATGCTTCCTTATTTAGGATTAGAGCTGTACTATAATCAACATTTTTATCCATCCATCTATGCATCTGTTCACATTTCTTGTAATCACCAAAGCTCTGCAGCCCTTGCATATACATGTAATTGGATGCCATTTGGTAGATAAATTGCCCATTACATGTTGATTTGCTTTGTAAAGGTTTCCTGTTCTCGGGTCCTATTTAAATGGAATTGAAATGGAGTTACTACACTTTATTAGATCTCCACAATGTCAGATCTTTGCAACCAGCATAGATCAGACATTCACATAATTCTGATGCAGTTTGCTGTGCTTACCATCTCATAATTCTTTATGGGTGTTTTCTTTTGTCATATCCATTGCCATTTAAGTTATGGCCCTTGAAAGTTAACATAATATGATCACACGGGGAAGATTGGTAAGAATACAGTTGCCTAGACTTGCATGTGCCTTATTTGTGTACATTATTGTTTAGAATAATTATGGCCTCTTAATTGTGTATCCTCCTGTCTTTTGGTTCCTGCAAGATAACATCACCAAAATGTCTTGGATTTCAACCAAATTTGGCATGCTGCTTGATATAGATCACATGTTGGCAGAGTTTTGATTGTCAGGAATCTGTAGCATTATTTAGCAGAGTTGAAGCTCCTGATTGTCAGACCAACTCACTTTCGTTTCGTTCCTCTAGAACACAGGCAGGATAGTGATTTTTAAAGTTAAACTGTCTGATGTAAATGTAACCAGATAAAACCAGGTCATGGGCTGGATGCAGCCCATAAGCTATAGGTTGCACATGCCTGCAATAAAATAACTTTATTATTGGATTTAAACCAAATTTGTTATTCAGCTTGATTTTCACAAGTTCTTTCCATGTTCTTTTTCGTTTCAAACACGATTATAAAGGGTACCTTGATGTAGATGAAGCCATCAGTTTCCGTAATTTGTTAGAGAGTATATTTTGGCACTTAGTGAAGATGTTATGAATTTGAGTGAAATAATGTTAATTTAAATTTGCTGATGTTATATAGTAAAGTTTCAGACCATCTGTTAACAAAGTTTAGCACCTCCAAGATTTTGTATGTGGTTAATCAAATGTAGCCTGACTTGAAAGTGGACAAAAGTCTAGTGAAGTCTTGAATAAACAACACTTGACTGACAGCTGGTTAAGGCTGCAGTGTTTACCATATTTTCTAAATATGTATATGGTCATCTTGACAAGTTTCTGGCAACAATCCTTACTGCTCTTTTAACATCCATGTCATGCCTGTGCTGGGATTTCCCCATATTTCATGAGCATGCATAAACAAATGTACGTCATCAACAACACAGTGTAACAGTATCCTCCACATTTATGAAAGGGCATGTTTTATTGGTCAATGAATGTCTTGGTATGGAAGAGAAACTTTGATTGGGTCATTCCAGCAACATAAAAGGGCCATGTGGGGCCACAATGTTGTGAAAATTTTACTCACATGCAGCGATTGGCTAAGCTGGTTTATGCATATTCACCAGAAATGAGGAAATCTCAGCAAGGCAGCCACTGTTGATAAAGTATTGCAGATTGTTGCCCATGGCGTGCGATGAAAGTGCATGGTAAGCTATACTTGAAGAAAAAATTTGATAATGTAACTGGATTGTGCTGCCTGGACTTGTACATACGATACTTTGTAGGATCTACAGTGATCAAAAAACTTTGCAGTGGATTAGAATCTTCCAATGCTGTCCTTTAAGTTAAAATGTTTTTCATCAAAGGCTCTCTTTAGGAACTTGTTTTTCGAAGGTAAATAATGTGATGTAAATAATAATAATAATTGTTAAAAAATCAGCATTAAATTTAATTCTCAACAATATGAGCTTTTCCTAGTGATGCCTTATTTGATGCAAAAGCATCTATAGTTCAAGAAAAGAATTTTATAGAAAAATCATACTAAACAGTCCTCGTAAGCAGAAGTGTGGAAATATATCACTTTTGTTAATGAATATCTCCTATGGGGACATAAACCAGTTTGCACATTTTGAAAATTTTGACATGAAATACAAACCAGGAGTGGTACAGTTTGTTGGGGCTGTAGCCATTATCAGTCTCCATCATGGAAATTTAATTGGCTTCAGTCAGCCAGTTACATTTTTTTTAGATTTGAGGAAATTCCTAATCTTGAATATTTTGGCTGTGTGCGGTTTCTTAATAGATGTTAATATATGTAAAATGTCATTTATGATTGTCAGTTATTTACAATGTATGCAACAATTTCCTCTGAAGAAACTATTTGATATTTTGTTGAATATATCATGCAATAATACCATGGTATGTAGCTACCAAAGAAAGCTTCCAAGTACAGATTTACAAAAGTTCAGTGTATTTGGCACGTCAGGAATTTTACGTTAGAATATGCATGCATCATCAGTTTGTGCTCAGTTTTGTCTCCTGTGACAGGTGCATAATCAAGCTAGTTTGGAACTTCTTATTGTTTGATGCCACCCCCACCCACCCAGTGCAGAAAAAATATAATTGTCACATGAATATTTAAAACCTTGTAGAGTTTACCGGAATGTTAAATTGGCCAGGAATATTAGAGCAGCTGGAAGTTGCATGAAATTTCATCCATTATTTCAGGGGCAAATTTATATATCAAGCTTCCTTTTTCATGTTCCAGGTTTCTGATAGCAGTTTGTTCAAACCAATTAAACTTTGACACTCCAAGATCATTATCTCTATTTCTCTGCAGTATGAGCACTGCATTCTTATTTTTGCAAAAAGGTTTTAATATTACATGATGTGATTATTTGGGGTTCAGTCAAGAATCAATTGCATTAACTTTTATTGGATTTTTGTGTGTGTTGAGTACCTAATTTGATTATTTGATGCTGAATCCTTGTTACAGGGAAGCTTCTGTATGTCTTTATTTAAGCTTTATGGTGGGGGAATTAAATATAACAATAGGCTCCAAAATATCAGTGTTCAAGGGATTTGGAAGTCAGCATTTAAGTGTTTCAGAGACATTGTGCAGTATGATGAATCAGAGATCTGTCTAGTGGCACCTAGTGCATAGCAGCTGATTGCACTGGCTGTGGTTTCACTGCACTTCAGACTGCCAGAGAAATGTACCAGTAGAACCATGCACATCATAGAGATCAAGTGTTGGGACATGTTGTATGATCAAAAACCGTTTTTATACCCCTCCTTCCCTATGTCCAGCCTTCCAGCAAGAACATAATCTTGCTAGTAATATTCTCTCTGTTTTCATGGATTGCCATGAAACTTGGTAAACATTATGGCTATCACCTGACGATGTGCATATGAACAAATTACTCCACTCAGGAGATTTGTATAAACGCTGTTGCCCTTCCAGTGGCATACAGAGTATGGCAAAATCTTGTTTTCATTAATATATGCCACAAATTGTTTTTCATTAGCAAACTTTATATAATTATGGTGGTGCAGCACCAGGTTAAACTTAGGGATGGGAAGAAACTATGCAGAATAATTCATTTAATTCCTTTAAAATTATCAAATTTCTTTGGCTTTACGAACTGAAACCTACTTAATTCCATGAATGGAATTTGATGCTGTTATTGGCTCAAGCACAGCTAATTAGTTTTATTGGTAATCAGTGCCCTGCTGATTTCATTTCATGCTTTATGATATTTACTGGTGCATCAAATATGATTGTTAGATTTTAAACAGTGCTATTATACTAGGCATTGTATAAATTTATGAACTTTTGAATGTATTAAGCACCATGATGGACTTCGAGATAAAAACTGGAGTGTAAAGAGAAATATTACTTCTGCCGATACTAATAATAATAAACAATTTTATTTCACAAGGCTAACTCAGTTATACCAGGCATTGCAACCTTTTAGAGCTACTGACAGCCAGGCTGCAGAGTGCTGCATTCCAAGTCATATTTGTCCCTTTAATTTAATTGTTGTTTTTAGTACTTTCAATAGAAAACCACAACTTGTACAGCATGCCTTTGCCAAGAGCCTCATGTGCCCCTATTGGTATGTGTGCTGTAGGTTTCAGACACCTGATATATACCATTCTTCCATGAGGCCACCTGGATGATTTGGTTTGGTTTGGTGTTTTATGGCACAGCAACACGAGTAGGTTATTTAATGTTGAGGCAGTTGGAGTAAAGTGCTTTATCCAACAACACCACCACAGGAGCTGGCCCAGGCTGGTTTGATGGTAGAATTTGAAACTGCACCATGGGGATGAAGAAAGTTATGTGGAGACAAGATGCATAACTAAGCATGCTTAAATGCATTAAGCATATGGCACAAATAAGATACATGTGAACAAAATATTTGGAGTAGATACATTTTTTTATTAAAAGAATTGGAGCATACACAATCTCAAGATTGACCATCTCATTTTAACAAATGCGGTCAAACCTGCCACCTTTACTAGGCAGTCACCTGTCCTACACAGACTTTAGTTTAGATACTTAATACAGCGTACTAGTAATTGTACATTATAAACCTATTAAGCAGTCGCCTGTCTTAGGAAGACAATTTTAGTTGGTTGCATAAGACGCGTTTGACTGGCTTGAATGACCCATAATTTGGTCACTAAGCTGGGAGACAACTTGGTGCATTTCTTTGGAGTATCAGTTGAAGTAGTTGAACTGTGCACCATGGATTCAAGTTGCCTAATGGTTTCCTGGATCATGAGTTTTAGACGTTTTGAATTGAATAATAATTGGTACAGCCTGAAGTGTGTAACAATGGGAGCAAATGCACCAGTTTGGCACCTCTTCCGATTTAATTTGGCTGGCTTCTGACAAATGGCTAATCAAATTTCTGCTTGCGGTAGCTACAGGTATTTGCTTTGGAACTGAAATCAGGTGCTCAGAAGGGTGTTAGCCTTTACAAATCTGTTCAGAGTCGCAATAAATGCTGCACACAAATGTAGACATTTTCCCTAGACCGCACATTTATCAAATGCTGAGTGGCCCAATGGTAATACAATTCAGGCCAAAGCTGTAAAATTTAATGAGATATATTTCAGTGTGTACAGTATTCCAACCCTAATTTAGGTCAATGTGACCAAAATAAGTGAGGTTTAGTTGGGTTTTTTCTGTGTTTTTCCTTTTATCTCATACTTCTGTTACTGGCCATGTCCTCATGAATGTAAATTGTGATTGTAATTGTGCAGTAGTTCTTAGAGTAAGTTAGTTACTCTTACTCCATTCTAAAACCAGTCTTGGGTGACTTTAAAGGGACACACTTTACTAGTCTTTTGACAGTGCACCCAAAATATGTATAATAATGAATGTTTGATTTTTCTTCTGTTTTAGATGCAGGAGCTGTGCGAGATCCCAGCATTGTCAGCCCTTGCTGGTGGTCATGGGCAAGTTCCACACATGGTTCCTGACACTTCACGCTTTCTTTCAATGAATGAAGCCTCTTGGTCAGAGAATTTGTATGTTGAGGTCATGCGCTTCACTCTGGATCTTGTGGACTCCAAGGGACTGTATAAAAATATGGCAGATGAGATTTGTACACAGCCTATTCAGTTTGAGCAGGACCAGATGACTGGACAGTGCTGGAATGGTACTTCTATTGCAGGGTAAGCTGAGTCTTTTCTGATGCGCTGATTATGTACTTCTTTTAGCAGTACTTTAGAGTGATGTGTGCTTTTAGTGGTGCATTTGTATGTGACTGAATGACAAGTCATGTCAGGTTGAAATTGCATACAAGGCATGGGCCTGAATATCAAGCCTTGACATACAAAATATGAGCCTGAATAGGAAGTCTATCGGTGATACAAGACATGCACCTGAAAATCAAGTATTGACATCATATAAGGCATGTGCCTGGATGGTAGGTTGTGACATTCTTTAGGGTATGTTTGTGAATGTCAAATCTTGACATCTAAAAGGCAAGTTCATGTCAAATCTTGTCATTATATAAGGCGAATGCCTAAGAATATTAAGTGTTTGCAGATATAAGGTATATGTCCCTGAACATCAGATCATGATGCCCAAAAAGGCAAGTGTCTAATGATGTCATTTTGGCATAATAAAGGCTTGTGCCTGTCGTATTGGGATGTCCTACAAGACAAATGCCTAAAAAGGTCATATCTTAATATTGTACAAGGTATGTCAACTTATGACATCCTAAAAGGCAAGTGCCCAACAAAGTCAGGTCTTGACATTGTATAAGGCATGTGCCTGTCAACTCATGACATTCTGCAAGGCAAGTGCCTAACAATGTTAAGTTTTGACATTGTATAAGGCATGTGCCTCAGTCAGCTTGTGACATCCTTAAAGGCAAGTGCCTAAAAATGTCAGATCTTGACATTGTATTAAGGCATGTGCCTGTCAACTTGTGACATCCTACAAGACAAGTGTCTTTAAATGTAAAGTCTTGACATTGTTTAAAGCATATGTCTAAATATCAAGTCCCGGTGTAATACAAGGAGCAGTATATGAATGTACCTCCATACCAATGTCAGGTATAGTGTACCTCCATACCAGTGTCAGGTATAGTGTACCTCCATACCAATGTCAGGTATAGTGTACCTCCATACCAATGTCAGGTATAGTGTACCTCCATACCAATGTCAGGTATAGTGTACCTCCATACCAATGTCAGGTATAGTGTACCTCCATATCAATGTCAGGTATAGTGTACCTTCATACCAATGTCAGGTATAGTGTACCTCCATACCAATGTCAGGTATAGTGTACCTCCATACCAATGTCAGGTATAGTGTACCTCCATACCAATGTCAGGTATAGTGTACCTCCATACCAATGTCAGGTATAGTGTACCTCCATACCAATGTCAGGTATAGTGTACCTCCAAACCAATGTCAGGTATAGTGTACCTCCAAACCAATGTCAGGTATAGTGTACCTCCATACTAATGTCAGGTATAGTGTACCTCCATACCAATGTCAGGTATAGTGTACCTTCATACCAATGTCAGGTATAGTGTACCTCCA
Organism: Megalonaias nervosa; assembly: GCA_016617855.1. Classification (NCBI taxonomy): domain Eukaryota; kingdom Metazoa; phylum Mollusca; class Bivalvia; order Unionida; family Unionidae; genus Megalonaias; species Megalonaias nervosa. The sequence continues at coordinate 144,517 of JAECUM010001080.1, forward strand.
TACCAATGTCAGGTATAGTCTACCTCCATATCAATGTCAGGTATAGTGTACTTCCATATCAATGTCAGGTATAGTGTACCTCCAGGTTAGTTCATAATATTTTTTTGAAATAATTGAAACAAATTCATATACTAGTAATTTTTCATCTGATTAGAGTATTTGACTATATTTGTTAATGTTGTTAGAATGAATCCTTTTGAAAGTTTGCTTGCAAAACTTTGTAAATTGAATAAAATTGTTCACCCATTTTAGTACCACTGTATAAGTAAGCCTCAAGAATTAATGATTTTCCTTGTGTGTTATTGTTTTGAATTAGAAGTAGGCTCATGAGATATCAGAAACAAAGTTTCCAGTTAGGGTTACAACTGAGGAATAACATGTGATTGCATATTTCCTTAAAGACAACACAACCACCCCACCCCCTCTGTGATGTGTGTGGTTTTGGTAACAGCATGAAAAATAGGTTACTTCAGTACTGATTTTTTGAAACTGCTTTTTTAAAATCCAACTTGTGTTAGTTCATGTCACAGCTTCTATTCTAAAGATACTGGTTTTGAGTTGAACAACTCTGCATGGTTGGTTCCAATTTGTGTACATGATTAAAAGTTGTTGCCTTGGGGCCATTAAAATGGACTAGATCAGGTTACCAAAACTGCATGTTTTTGTGTTAGTGCTGTTAAAGTATATGCTAGTGTGGGTGTTGTACTATGTTGTGTATAGTATTTCACACACATTTGTGATTTATGTTGTATTCGTGTATGCATGTATACATATGGTAATGTGTTTGTGTGGTTGTATTGTTATATATATGTAATTAAATTGTTTGTGTGTTAGTTTTAAAATTCTTTTTTATTTCATTTTTGTTTCATTACATTTTATTGTAATGATTATTTTCATGGGATTTAAAATTCATTTAGTAATGTTGTTTATCTAAGATGTAAAAGCTGTTACATGAGTAATATTTTTAGTTCGCCTTGGTCCGCAGTAGTGTAAGCGCTACGCGAAAATGATTGGCTGTTGCCAAGGTCATTTTATCTAGTCTGAATAAACAATGTTTATTTTTAAATTTATTTCAGAATGAGAGTAGATAGGGGTTCTTGCTACGTGACAAATTACATTTTTCTTATTGCGTTATTCAAGTGTTAAGAGACCATGTAATCTATATCGCGAGAACGGGATGATAATTTGGGTGGATATAATACCCTTTATGAGCGTTCGTCAGTCAGTTGTATTTTGAAACCTTGAAGGCTGGATAGGTTTTTATTGTTGAAACCAGATTGTTTTTTGAAGTTCATTTGTTTTTGGAATTTAATAATTTATTCTCTAGAAAACCAAATGAGTGTACTGTTTTATAAATTCTGGGAGAAGGAAATTCAGGGGAAATTTATTCTGGAATTATTCGGAAACATAAACTGTGATTCAATTGAGGAATTGTTGCTATTTGTACAAGGACCACATCTGATGTCATCGCCTTCCATATTGGAACGTCATCGAGATTTTAACCTGGATTCTAATAGAACTATTTAGTGATAGGACTTGTACTTTTCTTTCTTAGGATTAAATTTTGGATTATGTTCACAAACCGTAAGTCCTATTTTCCAATTTTTACATTGTTTTCTAGGGAAATAAATTATTTTGTTAAAATATACAAAGCTTGTTGACTTCACTCTTTTCTCTTGTTATTATTGTACGAGCCTACATGTAACAGTATATGGTTCCATCTGTGTATTGTTTATGGTACTATTTGTTGATGTGTTTGCATGTAGGGCTATTTGTGCATGTTTGTGGTTACACATGTGGTATTGATTGTGTGTGTGGCTGCATACAATACTGTGCATATGTGGCTACCTGTTAAACTTTGTCTATGTGGTTGCATGTGTTACTGGTTGTGTGTATATTCATATGGTGCTGTATGTACATGGTTGAATATGTGACTACATGTTAGTGCAAGGTACTGTGCATGTTACGGGTTTCATGCCATTTTCCAGCACACTATAGGCTATACATTGCGGTCAGTTTAACTGGTGGTGGAAGAACCCGGTTAAACCTGGTAAGAACCACCCAACCCACAAGTTTTCTCACATACCCACATTGGCTGAGCCCGAGACTCGAACTCATTGTGGACAGAGGTGAGATGGCAATGGTAGGTAAAGGTGAGATCTTTAAACCACTTGGTCACCTGGGGCCCCTACTGTGTGTGTATATAGGTGGGTACATTGTGTTATATTAGTGCATAAGTAGGTAGGCATATTATAACTGTGTGCATTTGTGGGTGGGCCCATGCTGCTGTGCGCATATGGGTGGGTGCAGGTACTATGTGCATATTTGGGTTGTTCCATTTTAATATGAGTGCATAGGTGGTGGATGCATGGTACTTCATGTGCATATGTGGGCATGTGCATGTCTGTTGGCACATGGTACTGTGTGCATATATGGGTGTGCACATGTTATTGTGTGTGCATGTCTGTTGGCTTATGATGTGTGCATATGTGGGGGTGTTCATGTTACTATGTGGGCATGTCTGTTGGCACATGGTACTGTGCATATGTGGGTGATGCATGACTGTGCATTTTTGGGTACATGTGCTGTGTGCATATTGGGCACACGTACTGTCTGTGCATATTTGGGTACATATTGTACTGTGTGCATAGTACATGTGGCGCATAGTACATGAGGCACTGTGAATACGTATTTGGGTAGATATGACATTGTGTTGGTAAGTCTGGGTAGATGTGATACTGTGTGCATATTTGGCTACATATATAGCACTGTGTACATATTTGTGTACATGTGATACTGTGTGCATAATTGGGTACATGTACTTTGTGTGCATATTTAGGCCAATGTGGTACTTACTGTGTGTGTGCTTATTTGGGTACATGTGGTACAGTACATGCATCTTTGGGTACATACAATACTGTGTGCATATTTGGATACATGTACTGTGAGTGCATATGTACTGGGTATGCATATTTGGGTACATGTAGTACTGTGAGTGCATATTTGGACATATTTAAGTACATGTACTGTGTATGCATATTTAAGTACATGTGGTACTGTGTGTGCATATTTGGACATATTTAGTGTACTTTGTGCACATTTAGGTGCATGTATAGTGTATGCATGTTTGGTTGAATGTTATAATCTGTGTGCAGATGTGGGTATATGTGGTACAACATCATCTGACATTTGTGTAATCGTTCAGAACTCTTTTACCCCAGAATCAGCTGAGGTACTGGCAGTCCTCAATTGTGCAAGACATTAGTGGTTAGTTTAGCACTTAGCAGACTGGAAACCATTAGCTTCAAGTAAATCTGTACCAGATTCAGGGCAAAGTCTTTTCAGCAGTCTAGATTATTGATTCTAATACATCATATCTACCAGAATAATCTCCCAGTTGATGCAAGAACTTGAATCATATTGCTTTCAGCACATAACATAAAAAAAAAATAAAAAATGAATTCATACTTCTAAAAGTCCACACAAGACTTTTCAACAAAGTGTAACGTTCAGTTTTGGCACTCATTACTGTACATATCAAGGCTGCAAGGTTAACCAAAATTTGCAAATGTGTAAATGATTTATAATAACCACAATGAAACAATTAGAAATGCAACCTTTTCACCGTATCTGCCCGTTAGCTCGCTGAACAGCTCCCCTATGAAATGATCATAAATAATTCATGAACTGGCATGAACCGTTCTTGAACGGTTCATGAACATAGTTCATGAACCATTCATGAAAGTTCATCAAAAGGTTCATGAACTATTCATGAATGTGCATGAACTGAAAATGGTCAGTTCATGAAATAATGAATTCATGAACTGTTCATGAACCATCACTTTACAAACTGTTCTTGAACAGTTCATGAAATATTGATGAACTGAATTCATGAACAGTTCATAAAAGTTCACAAACTGGGTCATCATCATTCATCACAGTGAATGAACATGTTCATGAACTATGATGAACAATGTTCCTGACATGAGTGATTCATGACTTCATGAACAGTTCCTATAAAATATGATTGATTATCTGACAAACTCACAAATACCTATTTCATCCTGAATCATAAAATAACCTTAGATGTGGGGGGTTTAAAACAGTATAAAATGCAACATATTATCTTAAAAACGGTATTTAATTTCAGATAAATTTCTGATATGCAACAAAGAACATATAAACTGACATTAAGCGATATTCTTTTTTTTACTCTTAGCAACACTTTTTGTATGTTTTGTAATTTTTCTTTGAAAATTTTTCAAGAGATATTGGGGCAGTTGTGTTCAATCAACTGCTGAAGCATATTTAACTTTCATTGTCAAGAGGCTGTCTAAATTCCACTGGGGTTTCTCCTGACTTGACCAGTCTTTTTCCCCCGGAGACTGACCTGTCAGATAACTCTTTTGTGAAGACGTTCAGGGCCTATAATTTAATCAAATTCCACCTATTGTCACTACTGAATGTCTCCATTTGCAACTTAAGCTGTTCCATCTGATTACTGTTTGGATCTTTAACATTGCTGCAGCAGTCACTTTTTAATGTCTCCTCCATCTTGGCTGTAAGATCCTCCAGTTGTCAAATTTTCCTCCTTAACCTACAAACTTCATCCTCTAATAATTTTACTTCTCTGCTGTCTGATCTGAAAGAAAGATAAAGTTAATTACAGATAACCTCTGATTAACATTGTCTTCAGCTTTTAGCACATTATTTTTGTACCCCACTTTATTTACTGGAATAATTATGATCCAACTCAAAATTATTTAATCCCTTACACTTAATACACAACTTACTGAGCATTTATATTATTGGAGAATTTTGTCACTAGTTGTATTTTGACTGAAGCTGACTAGCCATAGGTATTATAAGTCACAGGAGTTGGATGTTTTAATCAATAAAAATTTATCCACTCTAACTCCGGATGTTGCATATAGCTGCTTCCGGTTTCATCACGTTGTTATTTGCACCTGTATTGTGTACAGTTTGACACATTAACTAGTTTTAGTTTGTTTTGTTTTTTTGTTTTAATTTACCAAATTACATCAGATCATAGAAATAGTGATGTCATGAAACAGAAAACGATACAGAACATCTAAATTCCTATCGTAGATGCAGTACCGCGTCAGGTATCGAGATCGAAAAGGGGGGGGTATGATAATGTTTAGTGATTTTAAAAAATTCGAAGAGCAAGTTTAAATTGGGTCGGAAAAAAATCATGTATATTAGTTTGGTTAAAACTAATATGATGACATAAAAACCAATAAAATATCCATATAACTCCCACTGAAATAATCATGAATGACCAAGAAAAAGATACCGTAATTTTGATGATCCTGGCTGTGTACGCTTTTCCGCCTAATTTTACTCTCACCAAGTCAATTCCTTCATATTCTTCATAATCGCTTCTCTGCACTTCTACTTACTTAAAAGAAATGATACTGAAAATATTCTCATCTGTCCATTCCACGGGAGTCCACGTTTTTTGTAAAAGATTTTTACTTGTTGCAGAACCGTTTGGGTGCTCTTTCATTTGTGGGGGAAAAGGAGGCTCAGCTGCTGAAATCTCGCGCGTATATTAACTAATCATATCACGTTTTCTTTCACAGTCATCCAGTCAGGATAGTCATTTTTTAACATATTTCGATTTTTACAGCAACTTGGCAACCAGTGAGAAAGTCAATAAAATATGCAGTTTATGACAGTAATGGACAAAAACGTTAGAACAAAGTCATTGAAAGCTTTTATAGCAAGTACATTTTGTTCATGCTGGCCAGAAAATATTTTCCCATATTAATCCAGAACTATTCAGGTTAAGTACACAAGTATTGAATAAAAGATCTCTATGAACATTTATACAGTATCATATCATTTTTAAAAAAAAATATTCACCTTTATTTATATTTCACTAATATTGTGAGAACTTTGTATGATGAATTTTCATAAACATTTTATGAATATAATGATATAGAAATTTCATATACATTTTTAAGAAATATCTTGGTGGTGCATCAGAGTACTTGAATTGTTCATGAAGCAAGTTCATGACATTTCAGAAAGTTCAAAGATGTTATAATAGTTCATAAAAGTTTATCATTGTGTTCATGAACTCATGTACATGATTCATCAAAATTCTTGAAGTGTTCATGAACTTAGTTGAGGAACTTTCATGAATATTTGTTCATAAACTCAAATGATGAACTGATCATGAATATTTCAAGAACATTCATGAACAGTTCATGATTGTTCATGAAGCCATGAATTTGTTTTCATAGGGGCAGTGACAGCTATTATAATATGCATGCTGTACCTCACTAAATTTGTGATTGTTTCATTTGCTGTATGTCCTGTACCACTTACTATGACTGGATTCTGTTTCTAAGACACATTATTGCGGAATATAACTGACAGTTTCAGTAAAACTTCCCTAGGGTTGTGGTAATATTATTACTAACTGCAACATATATGCATGTGACAAAGAATAATGCAACAGGATGTACTACATGGATATGCACATGGGATACGTATGTAGGAGCCCCAGTGACTACAAAAATTTGCAGTGGCTTACAAACTTGAAATGGTGTTTCTTCAAAATAAAATGTTACTAATCAGAGGTTATATTAACAAGCATGTGTTTCTGAGGTCAATAATGTAGTCTAAAGACATTTGCATCAGTATTACCAGTAAATCAATTTTGATGTGTAATGTTGTATAATGTTTCCTGCAAACAATTTGTGTCAGCTTGTGATTTTTCCTCAAGATAACACGTTCGATGTGAAAATCATACATTATGAAAAGAGTTAACAGAAAAAATGTACTAAACAGTAAACAAAAGCAAAGAAGTTGAAATATATAAATTAATTGGAACACTAAGATTTAAATGCCATTTCGTTTACTCATTTACCGATTTTATAAATGTTTATAGTCAGTATCAGTAAAGTAAACGCTGTGTTTATTTGCATAAACATTGCAGCCTTATGGGAAACATGATGGGTATCCATAGTTACAAATGAGGTACCATATTTACTTGCTTATAAGCGTAGTCAAACTGCAGACAACAAAGACCCAGATCTGCTGTAGCATTATGTGCCAGCAGATTGGGGCCTGTGTTGTTTGTTCTACTGATTATTCCTAACAAACTGCACAGACCCAGATCTGCTGGCACATCATGCAATGATAGATCTGGGTCTGTGCAGTTTACAGTTGGACTCATAAGTGAGTACATATGGTAGCCTTAATCATTGGTATGTTCAAAGAAGGCTGTGTCCTGACACTGCATCAAAACACAAAACTGAATAAGGATGTGAAATCACTTTGTGATTAGTTCTCACAAGTCAAAAACTGAAATACAGTGGAAAAAAATTCGAGTAGGAAAACAAAATTTGAACAATTTAGTAGGATCAGTGATTGTGTATCCATTTTAAGAGAGGAAGTGATAAAGTTAGGGTTTTCATAATTAGAGACCATTGTACTGGTATCACTGCCTTTCGTCCTAGACAATTCTGGTAAATCTGCAAAAATGTATTGGCATATATAGACATGAAAAAGTTGTCGTTAGATATTGCCAGGATTTGTGGTTGTAATTGAAAATACATTAAATTTGAACTCAGTTCTGGCTGATGACAAACCAAAGCTGTATTAATAGTCAAAACTTGAGGCCTATAAAATGAACTAAATCTGCACATGAATATGTATATTTAAATAATGTTACCGTTTTCTTTGGTGTTGCAGATCTTATTGTGTAAAGGTATTATATCTGTAGTTATATAATAATTTTAATAGCACATCGCATGATCCTGGAATAGTGTCCTTTTCTCTTCCAATTGCAGGAAAAATAATTGTACCATTTTGTGTTTAATGTCAAAATGTGATCTGCTGCTATCGCTTTGCAGCTGGCTCAAGCATCTAGGTGCTTCACTGTGCCACCGACGACATCATATGGGATCATGCCATTACTTATGGCAGAAAATGCCATTGTGCTTCAAGTCAGTGCTCATGTTTGCGGTGGAACAGATTAGTCAAGTTCTTGAAGTTTTTTTTTTATTGGCGAGGTGCATAAACACTGAAAAATGTTATCACCTTCTTGAGGGATAGTAACATGGTACTAACATTGGGTATCAGAGCTGAAATAATGAAATAATCAATGTACAGCAGTAGTGTTATGTGGGTGGAGTATGGCTTGCAAGTTGTCCCAGTGATGGCCTTGCTTGCATTTTTGATGATGAAGCCGTAATTTTCAGCAAGGTCCAGTAAGATAATGGCTTCATTACAAGCAATATCTCCCTTCAGTTTGCTGATGTCACTGAACTGAGCTTTAAAATGGTGCAAATGGAGACCATCATACACATCTGTTGCTATAAGTCTTTTTTTGTGTTTGTATATTTTGTAACAATTTCATTAATATATATCCTATTTTATATTAATTATGCATGCCATTGTTTAAATAAAAGACCTTAATAATTTTTAAACATTTAGAATGGTTGTTTGCTTCTATATATGCTGGAATTTGCTTGGAATTGGGGGTACAAGCACACAATGATTTAAAGGTGAAAATACTGAGACACATAATTGAAATTTGACACAATACAGTGATGATATGTATCTTGATCATATAAAACTCATTATGTAAGGTAATTGCCCACATGGTCAAACTACATCTGTCATTATGTAAGGTAATTGCCCACATGGTCAAACCACCTCTGTCATGAGGGCACAATTTTTGCATTTTGTAATTTGTCTCGCGTTTGAGTCCAGGGTATTTAGAACCCTAACTCGGTAAGCATTTCTTAAAATTATGAGCCCAGATTGTAGAGCGACTACTAGTACTATCAAGCCAAGAGAGTTGCATTTTGTAACAAAATTTGAGCATTCAAAAATCGGATATTTCAAGGTAATTGCTCACATGGTCCAACCACTGTTATGAGGGCACAATTTTCCCATTTTGTAATTTATTTTGAGTTTGACCTCAAGTTACAGAGAGTTGCATTTTATAACACAATTTGGGCAATCAATAATGTGACATTTCAAGGTAATTGCTCAACCAGCTCTGTTATAAGGGCCCAATTTTCTCATTTTCTGATTTGTTTGAGCCCAAGGTTCAGCTTAAGAATGAATTTGATTCAGGTGAGATTAATTTGGGATAATCCCATGTAGGTATAGTTTTGAAATAAAGTCATATTTGGTGTTTGTGATGGATGACTAAGTAGTGGTACTATCATAAATCTGAAGAAAAAATATCTATAATGAACAAAAGGTCAAATTTAGGGGTGTGAAACTCTACAAATATAAGAGATAAAGAAATCTTTGCTTAGATACTGATTCCCCTGGTCACAAATATGTAATATAATAATTTCAGACTGATATCTGTATAATACAAAAATTTGCTAGCATTTGAAAACTCTGTTGTGAAGCAAGAAATTTTCAAGTGAAAAAAAACAGAAAACATGCTACCCCCCAACTTCATTTGGTCATAACTTGATAAGTAATTGGACTTTTTGCTGAAATTTTGCATGCCTCTATCATTGACATAGATTCACACCAGTTAAAAGTTTCCTGGAAATTGGAGATGGTGACCAGTGGATCTCAGAGTGACTTGGCATGGAATGACCTTCGTACATGTAGTTGAAATACCCATTTGTGAAATGAATTGACATTTTTTAGCCAAAGTGGGCATTCTTCTGATATACATTTTTTTAATCCTGTTGTTCTCATTTGAGTGTTTAGCTCATATATTTAGTATTTATCGCACTTGTCACTTTTCACACATTTATTGTTTAATCATTACTTTGTTCCTTATTAACTCTGCTGGTCATAGTGAAAGACCAGCAGATCTAAAAAGGATGAAAGAATACCTTTAGTTTTATAAAAAAAAACCTGATTAAATACATTTGTCATTTTGATCACAAAGTTTCAGGATCAAAATATCTCTTCAAAACCTTTTACATTATTGTACATACCCATATTTGATTTCAAAAGGAAACAAAGCACTTTCTAAATTGTATGAAAATATTCAATTATTCTTTAACTTATTTCACTGCTTCAATCATTGGGATTCACTGGAACTTTGTCAGGTTACTGTCAAACCATGTTATCTTGTGAGAAGTAGAGAGTGGCAGCATAATGGAGATAAGAATATGATGGTTGTCCATTATCAGAGTCAGATACCAGTGCTATTAATAGCACAGCATTAACAATTCAATCTGCATTGTTTTTTCAGATGTCAGCCACATTTTTACAGATTAATTTTTGGTTGATAGTGAAAATTTCATAAAGTGAGATGTAAGAGGCTGTAATTATTTAAATTGTGTACATGTTAAAAGGGAAAACTACTTAGGTGTTAGACCATAGCACTCTGGGTATGATCACATAATGATTCACATATAACCTAGCTTTAGATGGGCTAGCTGATTTTTAAGGTAGAAGCGTACTCATCAGTAGACTATATTATGGTATATTTTAAAACCTCAATAAAAATGCTTGTTTTTCGTAAAGTATTTAACAAAATTAATGACCTAAAGCAACAGATTCTGATAAATCAGTGAAATATGTAACTTTTTTGAACAAGGTTTTTAGTTCAAAGAGTCTTTTTACATCATACAGTAATGTGGTCTTACGTAGTTGCTGCTTTCAAGCTGATGTGCCATTTGAACAATCTGTCATGCTGCAACTAGATTTAGTCAGTTTTTGAATATTTGACCAGATTGATTCATTTTCAAAGGAAAATGACTAATTTGTCCACAAAGCGAAATTTGGAAAAAGTTTTGATCTTTGCCTTGGTACGTATTTTAGATTTTGTATATATACACAAATTACTGTACCACTGTGCAGTCACTGTGACAAAATTGGTTCAGTATCACCTCCATTCTTAGTTTATTTTAATATGAATGATTTCTTGATATAAATTTCAGTAAAACATCCTTTGTTAGAAATAATTACTATGGTCCAATCTTGTTTTATTTTAATATAAATGACTTCTTTATATAAATTTCAGTAAAACATCCTTTGTTTGAAATAATTACTATGGTCCAGTCTTATTTTATTTTAATATAAATGATTTCTTGATGTAAATTGTGAGCTGCTTTTGCTAAATTGGTAGATCATCAGACTTGCGATCAAAGGATCACAGGTTCAGTACCCATTCAAGACAGCCTGGGTCAGCTGCCTGGGTGTGTACTTGAGAAAAGCACTTAACTTCAGTTTCCTCGCATGATGTAGCCATTAATGTGTTAAAAATGGCTTAAAACCAACAAAACCCACAGAAAAGATGAGGTAAATTACTTGAGTAGTCTGCCTCAAATAAACAACTGTGCTAACAGCTGGTGGTAGATAGGTCGAGTTTGGTGATTCCCCTAATGGTTGGATTCATTATGATGGTATAAAAAATGCACCTTTCTTTCCTCAAAATATTTTCCACGGTCATAATTTCCCAGCAGAAGTTTTTGCATCTTTAATGTCACCATTATCAACTTTTTAATCAGCTCATACTGGTTAGAGTGCCATATCTGTATCAACCCTTACATTCCAGAAATCAAATTGGAGGGGCTGTGACAGCTAGACAAACTTTAAGATAGGGGTGGGGTGGGATGATAAGAGTACAAATATGCATTTTTTGTTTCTGCTGTCAGTAGGAGAATCAAATTTATCTCTTCTAATTAAATTTGATATCCATGTTTTTCTTTTCACATGATGTCACTCACATGTTTCCTGTTTGACTTTGGTGCATGTGAATTTTGTACTGAACAGTTTTGTATTTTAAAATTTTGGAAAGAACATGATCTTGTATGACCATCTGCATTTAGATACCATAAAATTGGTCATTTCATTACATATAGTAATAAAACTTACACAGGGGTCTTAAACTCATGGCCTGTGGACCTGTGACCCATGTAGGTATTTCCAGCAGCCCACAGTGAGACCTTGAATTTGTAAAATAATAATGCATATTTTTTCTTCATAGTCAGTCAGTTTTGATAAAATTTGATTGTTACAATGTTTACTTCTTGTTTCCAACATTTCACCAGCTTACCTTTTATATGAGCTGCTCTTGCTGTACAAAAAGGTTTCAGTGATGCGTCCCTCAGGCTAGTGTTTTAGTCCTCATGTGGCCCATGTCTTGATTTTAGTTTGAGACACATGAGCTAAAATGATGGGTTTGTCATCACAAACTTATTTGGATGCCAATTTCACCATTTCTTCCACAAATAGAGATTTATAAATATCTTTTTTTATTGTATGGTTACCTTAGTAACCATGATTTTTAACAATAATCAGCATGCATAAAGGACTATATTTCCTTAAAGGAGTCTTTCCATTTTTCTGAGGAAATATTTTGCTGAAGGTGTCGTCAGATTGAAGGAATTTCTCAGAAGTAGAAAGCTTTCCATATCTGAAACTTTAAAACTGAAACATAATTTTGCATCCTTTCCACTGTCTCTACCGCTGACAGAAATATTGACATTATCAGAAGTATCAAAACTTGATAGTGGGAGAACTTTTGAAAATTTGTAGTGAAACTGGACAGGTACTTAAAACTTGGATAAGAACTGGAGCACAGCGGCAACCATTGCATGAAGACTAAAAGCCATTACTTGCAAGGCGGTTATTGTGACTGAAACAAATGGGATGAAATGAAATCATTATCACATATGGGATGCACGCTCGTATATCAAGACTTGATGAATACATTGAAATTATTATCCGAGCCAGCTGAATGGAAATCTGCTTTCGTTTGCCAGTAAAGTTAAAAACAGGCATTAAATTGGCCTGTAGGTTGGTTCCACAAATCAATCCAGTCCAGGTCTGTCTAGACCCATAATTAAGTGTTCAGTCCACTCTGGGGTCAGTCTTGACGCTTAATTAAGGGTTCGGTCCAGTTTGAGTCTGTCTAAACCATTAATGAAGGAGAAACAAAAGAAATTGTCAGTGAAGAATGTACATGACTACATGCAGAGTGTAGGAAATCAAAAGTTTTTATATTGTTTTAACCTTTTCTCAGAAAAGTTGACGAGACCTGCTATCAATGTTCCCTCTAATATTTATCCAGTGTGCACGGAACTGGTGGTTGTTTGAGCAGCCTCATTTCCGCATGAACAAAACATTTTCAGAAATAAGCTGGTCTGCTGGGTACACTGAGCTGCAGGCGCACACAGTCACAGATCTTGACCTTCCGTTGACGCAAAGATAAGTAAGTAGGTTAATAATTTAATGGCCTACCTTAAGTTAAACAAAACTTTAGCTTATATGTATTTGCTACCAAAACTTGTGCACGGAATTTTGAAACTGCTGTGCGGCATTTTCTAATGAGCTGCGCAGCTGTGCAGCTGCGCACTTTAAAGGGAACATTGCATGCTATAAAGTGTAGCATATTACATTGTTCGATATGCAATTGTCACAGTACTATGTAATCTCACAGATTTTTTCTGTAAGAGGAATCCACTCCAGCACTTTGGGCAATGAAAATCCCTATTGATTTTGGGCTTGAGAAAAATCAAAACTCGGAAATTAAAAGAACAAGGTCACTTTGATTAGAAGAAGAATGGTTTCTGTACAGTAACTTGCATTCTCCATCGTACTTTGTAGATTGCTTGCATTTTGTAAATGGAAGAAGGAACTCTTGATTTTGGAGTCGTAAGGTTGAAAGTTAAGGTTAAGGTGACTAAAAGAAGAAAATTGTTTTCCACATACATGTAATTGGAATAACATCGTTTTTTCACAAGGCACCACTCCGGCCTAAGTAGAAAAAGCGCCTGCCTTGGATGCATTAGGTTGCAGGTTTGAACCCAGCTGATTCATACCAAAGACTTATAAAAGTGTACTAGCAGCTGCCTCGCTTGGTGCACAGCATTAAGAGGTTATTGTTAGGACTGGTAAGCCTGTCATCAGGATAATGTGACTGGGTGGGACATCATACTACATGTCTTTGGCATGATGCCCCAGTGCTAGACATCACTATAGGGCTGCCACACTACAGACATTGTAGCGATATGACAAAAATTGTTAAAGCTACATTAACCCTCGCAAAAAAAACCCACACATGGGTTCTGCACAGTGAGTTAAATTGTCCACCATCTACAATTACCAAACTTTGTGGATGGCCTACACTTTGGGGCAAGGCCACCCAGACAGAAAAAGGGTTGGTTTCTGCACACACTTGCATTCCCTATTATTATACAGTTACCAGTCTTTCTGGATGGCTTGCACTTGGTGTAAGGAAGAATCCCTTTGATTTTTGGCATCGTATAGTCAAAGGTCAAGGTTACTATGACTTAAGGAAGAGATAGTTTCCACACAATAACATTAGTCATTAGATAAATGTCAACCAAACTTTGTGGATGGCTTTTAATTAGGTAAGGGAGGAGGCTGTTGATTTTGGGATCAAACGGTCAAAGGTCAAGGCCACTGACAAAACAGAAACAAATTCTGCATAGTAACATTGCTTCAACATCATAGACAATAATTATGGCACTAGCTATGGAAGGCTTGCATTTAGGTTAAGGAAGAAGCCTGTTAACTTGTGGGTGAGATGTCATTGTCACTCTTACTGAAAGAATAAAAGTGTTTTCTGTGTAGAAATTCCAGTTATCTACAGAGAGGACTATCAAACATGGGGCAGGCATATATTATGCTGTTCACTGTACTCTTGTTCTTAATGATGGCATATATATAGATGCATGTTTTGTTTCCTATTTGCACCAACAATTATTACAAGTTGACAGCCAAATTAATATACCAGATATATAGATTATGCACAAACAATTACTTCAGGTTGACAGCTAAATTAATATACCAGGTCAGAAAGGCAGATTCACCATTACATCTTTAAGTCTCCCACAAGAGAGAGAGAGACACACACGGTGTTCTGCTATTTGTTGGTACATTGATCAGACCTTTTAAGCAAAATGACTAAAACATTGTCGAGACAAGCCACACCAAGTTTAAATATCTTGAGCGGGTCTCAAGACCTGATAGGGTTCTGGTGACTGACCTTAATTTTCAGTTTTAGAAAACATTTTTGATATTATTTGCACATTAAAGCAAAATAGATTTGAGTTAGGCAAATGTCATTTGGTAGGCAAATTTGTTATAATATAGGTGAGCTGTTTAACATTTCAGGTTATTACAGTAATGTTTCATTTTTTAAACACATTTTAGGATTTTAACTTTTTTAATGGGGGCCCCGAGTGGCCGAGTGGTCTAAAGCGCTCACCGTTACGGATCACTGCCATCTCACCTCTGTCTGCGTGGGTTCGAGTCTCGGGCTCGGCCAATGTGGTTATGTGAGAAAGCTTGCCGGTAGCTTCTCGTGGGTCGGTGGTTCTTTCCGGGTTCTCCCGTGTTCTTCCTCCACCATTAATACTGGCCGCCATGTATAGCCTATCATGTGCTGAAAAATGGCGTTAAACCCTATAACAACAACAACAACAACTTTTTTAATGAAAAACATTATGAGCAAAGTCTGGCATACATCTTTGTAACCATGTTGAGATCACACTATCAAGGGCTGAATGGTCTAAAGTGCTCACCGCTACTGATCATTGCCATCTCACCTCTGTCTGCGTGGGTTCAAGTCTTGGGTTTGGCCAATGTGGGTATGTGGGAAAGCTTGCCAGTAGCTTCTCGTGGGTTGGTGGTTCTTTCCAGGGTTTTCCCAGGTTCTTCCTATCTTTTGCTGAAAAATGGCATTAAACCCTACAACAACAACAACAACAACGTCTGAACCTTATTAGGGTTTCCTCTCATTATAGGAATGCATAGCTCTAATATTGAATGATAAACATTGCCCACATTTTTACTACTGTTGCAGCTCACAAGCTATCATCAAAATGGCTGATACAGTATCATGAGCAACAGTTTAATTGGAAAATATTCTCGACACACTGTCTGATTGCAGATATCCTTTAGATTGCATGTTGAAGGTGTAAACTACTACCCACAAGAATTATATTCATGAAATTAGGATTTTCGATGGAGAAAGTCAGCTGCAAGTTGCAGCACATTGTTATCTATGAGAAGGAACAAACATGATCACAAATTTATGTAGACATTTCATTAGAAGATGACAATATAATCTTTCTGTTCTTACAAAGTTGGATGTGTTCATCAATTAAATTTGAATTTCTTGCATGACTTAAGTAATGTTTTTAAAATTTTATAAAATTTGAAATGAATCTTTTGTTATGTATTTGTACCAGTTAAATTTATATTGTCCAAGTGTGGTATAAGAATTAAAAACCAAATACTTTCTCTGATTTGCAATACAAATTTAAAAAATTTATTATCAGTTAATAATTATGTTTAGGTAAATAATTTAAATTACAATAAACGAATAATTATGTACAAAGTTGCTGGAGTGGATGAAGGATGGAACCAGCTATTGTTTCAGTATTTCGTAATTTTGTAGAATTATTTTGACTTATTTTGGCAGCAAATGGCAATTTTTACCTTTACTAGTAATACACCAGGCAATGCTGAATCTTTCTGTATGTTCTTTCCAGTGAATGAAATGGTTCGATTTTATGAGAGGAAATCAAGGACCAGACCTTAAACATTAGGGACCCCTTATGGAAAAAACCTATGTGTGGCTTATAGGTCACTTATACTCTTTACTTATAAGTAACGTATAAGTGAAGGATTAGGATTTCATATGCAAATTAGGCATTTCATATGCAAATTAGACAGTTCATGTATCAATGAAGTATACTTCATTTATAAGTGAAATGAGAGCCATTCACTTACTACTCTTGAAGGTCATTTATAAGTGAAATGAGAGCCATTCACATGCTATACTTGAAGGTCATTTATAAGTGAAATGAGAGCCATTCACTTGCTATACTTGAAGGTCATTTATAAGTGAAATGAGTGCCATTCACTTACTACACTTGAAGGTCATTTATAAGTGAAATGTGAGCCATTCACTTACTACACTTGAAGGTCATTTATAAGTGAAATGTGAGCCATTCATTTACTATAGTTGAAGGTCATTTATAAGTGACAGGTAGAGGAATGGAGCATTTCACTTACAAGTTAAGTATACATCACTTAGATTAAAATTTAAGTTATTCACTTATGTACTACACCAATTCATGAGATAAATACAAATTCTAGCAAAATTGGATGAATTGGGGCTTTTTTAAGCTGTCCCTCCCCACCCACAAAAAATTGTCAGTTTTGTTAAATGTTCACATGTAAATGGCTTCCTACAGGTTCAGACGTTATAAAAATCACATACATTTCCACTTAAATGACAATTTGTGAAATGATTTCTAACACATTGGCTTGCTGCTTTGAACCTCCACATTTTGTCAGTAGCCAAGTGTTTGCTGAAATAACATAAACACATGATAACTGTGAAGATTGTTTATTCCTAAAGTAATAGTTTTTCTTTCAAACTTTCAAGTTTGAGCCAAATTCATCGTCTTCAAGTAATCCCCTACAACTGAATTCAAAAGCAGGTTTTGCCTCATTTCAGCTGTTTTACAGAATCCGATGGCCATCTTAATTAAAGGAGACCAGAAATCAATGGAAATATAGAATAATAATAAAAGCACTATAGAAGAAAACCTTATCCTGAAGTATCATCTGCAACCATAATGCCAATATTTAAATATTAGCATATCTTCAAGGAGCTGAATTTCTGTGACCTCGTATGCAAAATTTCCATGCCTATTTGGTTACTTTCGTGATGTGACGTCATAGTTGTGACTCCAGCATCCCAACTGGCAGAGTAAAAGACAATACTGTTTTGCGTTGCTTACGGGTGTAATAGCACATTAAGAAAAGGCTGTGGACACCATTTTTTTTCTTTTCCAAAAGATTAAGACATAAAGAAAGTATGGATACCTTAATGAAAGCGAGTCGATTTCAAAGCAGTGCCATATAGCACTCTGTACTCATTATAATTTTTCAAAGGAATGTTACGAGGGGGATCCTAAAAAAATGGCAGCTCTAGGATACGCAAATGCTAGGCCTAGACTAAAAGTTGGCGCTGTTCCAGACATACCGTTGGATATTTTAAATCTGGGAAAAGTGTTAAACATGCGAGTTACGAAAATAGGCAGAAGGCCGAGTAAGTGACCACAAATTGCAACAATCAGTTCACAGATCTTATATCTACACCAGCAGTGTTAAAAAATATCTGATAGCCTGACATCCGGGTCCCCTCTAAGTTTAGTTCGGGTCCATCCTGTATTCAAAATAAAAAAAAAAAATTGTTTGCCTGAAGAAACTTTGATCGCGCTGATGAAATGAGAAAATGTATTTTCAAGATGTTGACATACATGCCTTAACATGGCACAATCTAATTCAAATTACCACTGTTCTTGGTGAAATTGAGATCAAATGGAAGCTTTGCTAAAAATAAGATTCTAAACTCCTGAATTTTTTTTTTAAAAAGAACCCCCTTTCAATCTATGTCTGTTACATGTAGTATGTATAAACAGTAATCTGTAATGATTGGGAGTGATATAAAACTATCCCTTAGGCAGTTTAAATAGCAGCGATTAAAAGAAAAGAGGTCAGGTATAAAATCAAAGTTTCACATTAACTGGCTGACAATAGAAATTGGGGGGAGGTGACTATTGACCCCACCCCCATGCCCCAATGTGCGAGTGCCCATGGGACGTGCCATTTCTCCCTGTGATATGCCTTATTATCCCCAGGACAAGCCCCTTTTTCGTATTCTGTCAGCTGTGGCTAATGCATAAATAGCTACATGTTAGACTTAAGTACACAAACACTAAAGCCAGTGTGACTAATCAACAGTTAATCCTTATCATTGCATTTATCTTGTGAAAAGGACTGCCCTTTGGACACACTTCAAAGAAACCATGTCCTACAGTGTGTGTCTATAAGCACCAGCAATTGATTGGCAAATAAACGATGCCCTATTTTGTTGTAACTTACGATGCCTATGACTTCATTTTAACAGTTCAAGTCTGCACGCACAAGTGGCAGCTGTTTGCAGAGAAAATTACACAGCATTCACAGTGATCATTCATGGGATTTAAGCTAATTGGTGACAATTTTATTTTTTTAATTTTTTTTACTATAGTACTGTTGTAGTGGTTTAAAAAAAATCTGAAATTTACGTGAATAATGTTTAATCTTAACATCCTGTTTACTGAAGAAAAAAACTGTCATGTGATATTTATTATTTCGTCCAGTGCCGGATTCAGACATAGTGAGGCCCTAAGCTATGGGAAGCTGTAGAGGCCCTTAGTTTCTGAGAAATGAAAATTGACAGACATAATGTAATAATCGAGAGTTCTCTGTGAGAAATAGGGAGATATTACGAGATCGGTAGATAAGTGTGGAAATACCCCCAAAATGGGGAGGTTGTTCTCCCGGCTTGAGAGTTGACAGGTATGAACTGTCCGGGCTTGTGGAATTTCAGTCAGGGCTTGTGAGTTTATTTAAGTCACCAGCACGGGGCATGTGCCTAAAAAAAATTTCTTTGAGCACTGACCAGTACAGTACATAAACTATTATACCAGACATACATATATGTATATATCATATATATATATATATATATATATATATATATATATATATATATATATATATATATATATATATATATATAATCAGATTTGTCAATATGCTAACTGTAGCTTGCATGTAAAATACACTGTAATTGAATCATAAGAAGGAAGCTTCTTAATGTTTAAATTAATTACTTATGATTTCTGCTTTGCAGAGTTATTTGTTGGGTTTTTTGGTGAAAAACTAATGCTTAAGTTACGACCGATGAAAACCATTCTCAGTGCCTTTTTACACCTCCCCAGTAATGGATATTGTTTCATACACAAGTTGGTCCCTGTTCTCATACCCAGCCCGAGGATGTGCAGGGCACAAGGCAGGAAGCGATGAACGTGGGGCCCCAAGCAAAAAAATTGCATTGCGGAGAAGCACGGGGCCCAAGGCGGTTGCCTCGTTCACCTTGCCCTAGGGCCGGGCCTTCCCGTTCTAATCTCTTCGCCCAGAATTCAGTATTATCTCTCAGTGTTTAAGTGTTGGGTGTATATTTTCAAGATATTAGTCCTGTGTGTGTGTGTGTGTGTGTGTGTGTGTGTGTGTGTGTGTGTGTGTGTGTGTGTGTGTGTGTGTGTGTGTGTGTGTGTGTGTGTGTGTGTGTGGGGTAGGTAATGAATATGTCATTTACATATAATACGATTGAACCTCATCCTTCTTAAATGAATTTATTGCATTGTGGTAAATTTTTAATTTTTACATTGGGCACCATCACTTAATCCTTATCACATTTTTGCACAGCACACAATGTATAAGTATTTATTTTAAAATTACATTGCTTTTTTTTTGAAAATTCCTAAATATGAAATATGAGCACCTTCTTACTGTTGTACTTTTCTGCTTTCAGGTCTTAAACACATTGTTAACACACAATTCAACAGATATAGTTATGAGCATATCTCGGAAGTAAATTCAACTTTTGAATGTGCAACCCAAATCTGGTCTCCTTCTTACTCACTGTGTTTCAGTTTGTATTCAAGGACTGGCTAGTATTGCGTCACGGGACCACGTGATCTGTTGTCTCATCAAAACTCGGAAAAACTCAGCAATTTACAGAATTGTGGTATCTTCTGTGCAATATAATCACTACCTGCCTACGATATTTAATTTATAAACATTACAGTCGAATTAAAATTTGTAGAGAATTACATACATAAAAGGAAAACTTTTTTTTTCTGGTCTCCTTTAAGGTGATAAATGAAGGTGTCTCAAATTCTGTTGTCAGCATGTGAACTCTGGGATATTTGTTTATGCTGCTTGAAAGTGACCCCTCCCCATAGGAAACAAGTCAGCATTACATAATTTCATCAGTGCAGACCGCCATTGGTTTAAATTCTGTGCTAAGCCTAAATTGTAATAGTGTTTGCTCTGCAAAATCTTTTGGTCTCAGGATTGTTACTATTCAAACATCTTTTCGATGTCAGATTATTTTCTGCGTCAAACAATAAATTATTTTCAATGAATTCATTATAATACACACAGTTTAATGTTTGATGCCAAATAATAGTGTTGTAAATGAAATTATAGAAAATAATGTATTGTTGGATGTTGAAAATGTTTACAAGCTGCATGTGAAATGTGTGGTTGTACATGCTGTCTTATGTCCCCTTTTTTCAATTGATACACACATTTGCATATTCAATTGTGTCCCCATTTTTCAATACACACACACACACACTGTCTCACTTGTATCCTCATTTTCAGTTTATACATATGTGCTCACATATGTCCCCATTTTTAAATTCATGCACACATTGTGTATCATTTATTTCCCCCTTTTTCTGTTGTCACACACACACACACACACTGTCTATGCTCACTTGTATCATTTTCAATTTATACATGTGTCCTCACTTATGTCCCCATTTATAATTTTATTACACATTTTACTTTATTCTAGCAGTGATATTAAGATCCTTCAAAGTTGGAGGTTTTATTTCAATGTTTTTCTTTTTGAAAGCTGAAAAGAATAATAAAACATTAAAATCTAATGCATATTGATGATAAAACTCGTTAAAATTGATATATCTTTTAGGAAGTGAAGAATTTTGGGGAAACAGATACCTTTGTTGAACTTTTGCATTAAACCTTAAACTATTCATCAGAAATTAATGTGTATGATTTTTGTGATTTGGATTTTTAACCTAGCTTTAACAATTTTTCAGTCACATTGCTACGATGTCTGCAGTGTGGCAGTTTATAGTGATATCTAGCACTGGGGCATCATGAAGCAGACATATAACGTGATGTCCCACCCAGTCACATTATCCTGACACCAGGCTGACCAGTCCTAACACTAACCTCTTAATGCTGAGCGCCTAGCAAGGCAGCTGTTAGTACCATTTTTATAAGTCATTGGTATGACTCGGCCAGGGTTCGAACCCATGACCTTCTGCGTCTGAGGCGGAAGCTCTAACCACTAGGCCACTGGAGTGGTGGTCAGAAAATGATAATGTCCATGAACATTGAGTTTTATTTATACTCAGCTGATAAAGGCTTATATTGCCTATGAATGACTTGTATGTCACTTTCAAGTGAAATGTAGCAAGGCAAGGATCGATATTGCTTTCACCTATACTGTACTTATACAGACTAACATTTCACTTTTATTAAATACACAAAGTATAAGTAACTTATAAGTGGCCATAAGTCCAGAGTCAAGCATATATCACCTACAGGTCAGAATAAGTTATTTCCAGAAGGGACCTTTTATATCACAAATTTCATTTTTTTCATCTTGCTACAGTGGAGATATAATTATGCTTTGAGAAACAAATCCCTTCTATTTCTTTCCTGACGACAATAGATATATTTTAAGTCAGTCTTTTTACAACATTTCAGAACCTAATTCATTTACATGTATACAGGTAAAACACTGATTTTCCGGCAACGGATGGTCCAGCACCTTTTTTAGTCCGGACAAAATTACGAGTGGGCACTTGATATTCCTGACACCGCCAAATTAGTTTACTGGGTGCACACTCACTTGGATTGTTTACACGGCAGTTGTTGGAGGTGATACTTGTATTTTGTGCAATTCTTAGCTTATTTTAGTTACATTTAACCCTAGCTATGGCTTCTAAGAAAGATGCAAGTGTCAGTGGTGATGTCAAGCGTAAACACCAGTCAATATCGATACAAGATAAAGTAGAACTGTTGAAAAAACCGGACCATGGTATTTCCGTGTGAAAGCTGTGTGGCACATGTGGTATTGGTTCATCAACTGTTTACGATATAAATAAGCAGAGGGACAAAATATTGAAATTCGCTCCAAGAAGCAAATGAACGTTAGAAAAACTATGAAAGATGGTAAAAGTACTGAGCATGACTGAGTGATGATGGAATGGTTTCAACAGTGTCGGAGTGATGGAGTGGACTTGTCGGGCAGATGGTAATGGACCAGGTTCATTTGTGTCATAAAGAACTTAAAGTAGAACATGAGTGTGACTATAGTGAAGGATGACTTCAAAGGTTCAAGAAGCGTCATCCATGCATAACGTGTGGAGAAAAACGGTCTACAGACCATGAAGGAGCTGCCGAGTATGTGGACGAATTTCAGAAGTTTGTAGTTGATGAGCACCTGAGTTCTGAGCAGGTGTATAATGCAGATGAAACTGCATTATATTGACGATGTGTGACCTCTTTTGGTCCGACAAAACTTAATCCGGCAAGGCTTTGGAACCAAGGGTGCCAGAAAATTGGTGGTTTACCTGTATATATAGCCATAGAATACATCTGAATTCCGAGTATGGAGTTAGTAATAATATTACTTCATTCGTGTGCTGCTGATGATTGATTTAAGCAACGATAATAAAGTTAAGTCTTGTTTTCCTGATTTGCATCTACATCATTAGTGTCTTCATTGCCAATCCTGAAGTTTCAAAAGCAAAAATTTTGGTAGGATTAAAACAGTCACCAACTCAAGCATTCTAAGCATCATTTCAAACTCCTTGATGAAAATACTGTTAAATCAGCAAGAAATCAGTTGTTTCGGCACAATCTTGGTAGGTTGGCATAGTGACATCATGGCTGGGTAGACTGGAATTAGTAAAATTTCTGTAGGAAATAAGAAACACTGCAGATATAAGTGCAGTTAATTCATGTTCTGGAATTCCATCCGACTTACTGGAGCATGTGTATAAAATTACTTTTCCTCTAAATGGAAAGAAATTAGAAATTTGATCTGATGGAGGGAATGTCCACTAACTTCAGCATTGACCTGATTATTGATTATAAAAAAATTAATTTTTAAAATGACAGTTAATGTGTCTATAATATCTTGATGAACTATAATAGTGCTATGAATGTATTGACTGCCTGAGATAGAAGAATCCCCTGGAATGTTTGTGTGTGTTAAACGGTCAGATGTAGGTGAGTGTAAAAGAAAATGCATTTTATAATGTCTCAGAATGTACATGTAACCTGCATTTAATTGTCTGCTAGATACAGGCTGTAACTAACAACACTTTTTTTTATGTGGGATGCATAGGGCCACTAAACCCATTGAATGCATACTCATTTGCTAAAACAATGCAGGGGTTGAAAATTATTGTGGATTTTTTTTCATGAGAAAAAGAATGATTCTTCTGAAGAGCTCTGGGGAGCCGAGTGGTCTAAGGTGCTCACCTTTACAGATCACTGACATCTCACCTTCACCCATGTGGGTTTGAGTCTTGGGCTTTGCCAACATGGGTATGTGAGAAAGCTTCCCAATAACTTCATGCAGATCAGTGGTTCTCTCTGGGGTTTTCCTGGGTTCTTCCTCCACCAAATATACTGTCACGTATAGCCTATTATGTACTGAAAAATGGTGTTAAACCCGTAACAAGAACAACAACAATGGTTCTCCAGTGTTTGCAGAATATGCAGAGAACAATTTACTTGTCTGTGACTTGACAGATGCAGATATCTTCAGTTGGAGCATCGTCAGTCTTTTATGTTGAGAAAGAAATCTTGCATATAATTTGCCTCTATTGAGAACTAAATTAGGAACAACTTTTGTTCACATTGCACAGTATTGCAGCAGAAGGAATCCAAGTCACATTCTGTACATTGTCAGTCATTTCTGTTGCAACGTAAATGGCACACTTTGCAGATGACAGATTACCAAACCCATCAGATTTATTTGTATTTCTACAACATCCAAGGTTTATTCTTGACTCGGTGAGAATAGCTGACTTATGTTCCGATTGAAAATTCATATAACCCTTATTTATTAGACTTTCTCTGTAATGACCTTTGACCTTAAATACTTAATCAGCTGGTGTTTACAACATGAAATAAAATCTCATAGATGAAATTAGCATGAAATTAGTCACATTGGTATTAAGGATAATGAAGGGCAAATAAAGCAGCCAATGCTGCCCTGCAGCCACCTGTTTCTAAATGGAAGATTCCAAAGACTGATTTATAATATCATATACAGTGGGGCCCTGGCTTACGAACGCCCTGGGTTTTACGAACGATCTGGGTTATGAACGCCAGGCCGGCCAAAAAAATGACTTGGGTTACGAACGGTGACTCAGGTTATGAACCAAACCGCCATTTGCTTGCGTGCAAAATTTCGAACACGCAAGCTCACATATGGCTGCCTCTACTCAAATAGAGTGAAAAAAAGGCGAGAAAAGGAGTCTGTGGTGTTCTTGTGTTTATTTTTGTGTCATGTTTGTGTTGTTTTTGTTGGTTTTGAGTGTGTTTGCGTGTTTTATTGCTATGTATGTGTTGTGTATGTGTTGTGTGAGTGCTCCTTTTTTCACCTTTTTTAATGTAGCAGCGATTTTCGGCGATTTTTTTTTGGCTCGGGAACGGATTAAAAATTTAACAATGGGACCCAATGGGAAAACATGTTCCGGGTTATGAACACCCCAGGTTACGAACGCTGTCCGGGAACCGATTAGGTTCGTAAGCCGGGGCCCCACTGTACAGGGTTCCCATGGGTGCAGGAATCCTGGAAAAGTTTTGGAATTAAAAAGAAAATTTTTCAAGGGCCTTGAAAAGTCAAGGAATTACTCAAAACCTTGCACAGTTTTGGAAAAGTCATGGAATTTTTTTACAGTGGAGTTCAAAACATAAAGCACAGAAAACAGATTTAAAAAATTTGTTTCGAACATAACAATTAATTTTTTGGACAATGCAAGACATTGTGGTCCTTGATTTTTGTAAAATGGCCCTGCAAAAATCATGAAATTTGCTTTCTGTCAAGTCTGCAGGAACCCTGTATATAAATCAGTATTTTCTATGTACGTGTATTTAGCAAAATATGTGGAATGAAATCTGTATGAACATGCTTTGGAACATCAGACCTAACATTGGAGAGCGGCATTCCACATAGAACTAATCAGTGAGATGAAGTGGTATTGTGCCTAATGCATTTAGAACACACATACCTGATTCTTACAAACCTCCTGATGGGTGAACCTCGATTAGAGCGCATACCTTTCCACTGACACTGAGAGTGGCACATGTTCTTCTTGAGTGCAATATTGACTCCCACCCAGTGATACTTAAATTGATTGATGTGAACTCACTTAAAAAGCTTTATGATGATGTACCACTGGAGAAATCTTGAATTTTGTTTTTGAATACTTTTATTGTTTAGGAATGATGTTTAAGTTAAAAAGAAAGTTGGACCCATTATTATAAGGATTTTTTTCTTATATCTCTAATGGTCAGTAGACCAAATAAACTTATGGGATGATATTTTGTCTATCAGCTGTTATATGTCTGTCCATTTCCACAAGTTTGTTGTCACTCCTACTCAGATACTGTGAGGATGGTCATGAAACTTCACTCATACAAAGATTTTGAAACTTCACGCATTGGAAGATTATAAAACTTCACACATTGGAGGATTATGAAACTTCACAATCCGTTTGAGAAAAGCCAAATTAATGTACAGGATATCCAATAATAGTGCTCCTGAATATTTACAATCACTGTTCCAGTATAGGCTACCTGGCAATATTCCCCACCTGCGATCCATGTCTACCAAACAGTATAAAATTCCCGAACCAAATAAGGAATTATTTAAAAAAGTTTCCAGTACTCTGGAACTTTGCTCTGGAATAGTATTCCAGTTGAGATTAGAAATGCCCACTCTATTTCCTTCTTCCAAACCCAATATATCCAGTGGCTTTAGACATGAAGCTAAAAATAAATAAATTCTTTTGTATGAGGGCCTCAGGGTAGATTAGTTCTTAGCTAATTGTGTTACCCTCTTTAAATAAAGTCATTATTATTATTATTATTATTATTATTATTATTATTATTACACATATGAGGTTGTTCATGAAACTAACACATACAAGGATTATGAAACTTGACACATAGGAAGATTATGAAACATCACACATGCGCATTTATCACATGGTCTAGTTGGTCCTAAAAGAAAATGGTGCGTTATACATCCAATATGGCTACCATGAAAGCTGTCTTGAAAGAGTGCTGTCCTGAATGGATAGTCATATTGATATGGGGTTTTCACCGAACAGGCTTAGAATGATGACTGCTTGGTTCTAAATGAAAATGGTGCCAGTCTGACATCCAGTTTGTCCATGGTGGCAGCTGATTTTAAAGACTGTTATCACAGAACAATATTAGAAGTGGTTTCAGCATTTTGTAGTTAGAAGGAAGAAATTGTTGTATTTTGAATTCCAGGAAATTTTTTTTTGTCCAGAAGAGCTTCAGTCCCTTCAAGGGACTCTTGGATTTCAGTGTATGGATAATTAGTATTATTTTACTTCACCTACATTTAAAATTGCTGCAGAATAAAGTGGCTTCTAGAGTCAAAATACCTATATTAAATAATTTTTAAATCATTAGCATGTGTCATTTACATGTATCTAAGCTATACACAGTGACCATTCTTTTGACCATAAACCCATCAAAATAAGCCTTAGACATTCCCTTCTACAATATGGAAAGTTGGCAAGGTTGAAATTTGTGAAGTACATCCTTCAAATAAACACCGGAAAACCTTGGCTAATTAAAAAACCTATTTATCCTGAGTTACAGTATTTATATGAAATATTGAATGCTAGGTTAAAGAGTTTGAGCTGTTACCAAATTTTGGTCTTTGTTATGATTGATATTGCTCATTTTGCTCAGAAGCCACAACAAGACCAGGGTTCCTTTGATATGTTGCAATGTGCCGCGCTGCATTTGAGCTTACTAAGAACCCATTTCATGCTTGGACTAAATCCGTCTTCATCAAACTGATATTTCTCACACTTGCATAACTGCATATTTTTCAACAGTTGGCATGGAGGCTGTATGCTGTTTCCACTCCAATGAAAAGTTCAGTTAACTATTGTCTGCCTCCATTAGCTGCAGCCCATTCACCTCAAGCTTTATTACTTATGTTGTCATGGTAACAATTTTTTTATTTTTTGTTCACTCAACAGAGGCTGTTGAAAATGATCAGTTTTGGAATGGGTTTAGTGTATGTGATGGCAGCAGCTGCCAACAGAAAAATTGCAAGTTACTTTGCCAAGTCATAAAAACGGAGGTGCTCATTAGTAGTGTAAAATATTCTATTGGCCACAAGTGGGTAACTGATTTTCCATAAAACAGTCAGAATCAGGCCATTTAACAACCGTATTGCTTCTAAAATTCAGATTAATTTTAATAATTGTACACTGATATCAAAGGCAGCTGTAGTTTTTGATGGTATATGTCCTGTATATGTTAAATGTCATGTGTGAATATATGACAGCTAGTGCCAGATCTAATTGCAATAACTGCTATCTTATAAATGTCAGGGTATGAAGTTACAACAAATGACATTGTTAACATTAGTACTGTAACCCACATGTTAAGTTCTAATGGTCATGGTCCATCCACTAGAACAAGTTTATTATCACTGCTCTTAAAGTACTGTAAGGATTGTCATGAAACATTGTAAAACAAATTCATCCCATGGTCTGGTTGATCGTAAATAGAAATGGTGCCACTTGGATGCCCAATATGACCACCAGAGCAGCCATTTTGAAAATCTTGTTATCACTTCTCCTTTTGAATGGATGGTCATACCCACATGGGGTTTTCACTAAAAGATTTGTGCTGTCTGGTTGGTCCTAAATGAAAATGGTGCCATTTTGAAAATCTAGTTATTTCCATTCCTCCAGAATGTGGATGGTCTTAAGAACATACGGACTTCAGTAAAAGACTTCTTATGTTGTCTAGTTGACCATAATTGAAAATGGTGCTAATCTGATGTTCATTGTGACCGCAACACCAGCCATCTTGGAGGTCTTGTTATTGCCGCTCCTCCTGAGTGAATAGTCAAAATTCTTATGATGTCTAGCTAATTCTAAATGAAAATGGTACTGCTCATACATCCAATATGCCCACCACAGTGGTAAATTTCTATGAGATTCTTTTGGCCATTCTTCCATTTTTTTGCTCAGATGGCTTTATGGTCAGGTGATATTATGGTATGACCCTGCATCTGGCATGTTGTCCTTTGTCCATTGTTCTTCAGTATTAATTATTTTTGTAACTTTTTCCCCAATATTAATTGGCCAGTTAAAAGTTTTGTGGGAATATTTCTCAGGATATGCTTAACCAAAGTTATGTTTGTGGTGGTCAGGGCAGCAGTATGGCATGTGTAGCAGTCATGTTGGAAGCATATTTTCAACCTTTTACAGAATGGCTAAATCAGTTTTGTTAATTGAGTCTCATGTGGCCCCCTTGATAATAATGCAGCTTGCATAGCAACCACATGGAAAACATATTTTTCATGTCTCCAGGACTGAACCAGTTTTTATTAAAGTTGCTGGATATGATTTTCATGACATGCAATGCTAGATTCCATGATAGTTGTTCTGGTGTCTTTAAAATGCCGGAGTAAGTTTTGATGAAACATGGTTAGAACATTTTACAGAACTTGCTCTATCAGAATTTTGTTTTGGGATTGGTTCTCCATTGCGGCATATAGCACTTTATTTGCCAGTTCAGTTGAGCTACCAGTAGTTTTGATCACACTTGATATTGCATGGCTTATTCTATAAGTTTGGGTGCATGTAGCTCTCCTATCATTGCTGTTGTTTCTGTAGCAGTGATGTGGAAAACCTATATTCAGCTTCACCAGAATGACTGAGCTAATGTTGATCAAGCATGGTAGGAATGAATCTTTTAACAGGTTCAGCTAGAATTGTATCCAGGGTGGCCAGATATGTCATTGGGGTTGTTATCATTTGCATCATTTTAGGCACATGATATGAGGATTTCTCATTTGCAGTGTGCTGCATGCTTTTCAATGCATACTTGTCAAGATCCTTTTTACTACTTACTAGAAATGTTCAAATATGTGTTGCAAGTTGTGCAGTACACAAAGCTTTTCCCCTTTTTACTATGTTTCACATATTTATATTCGTCTAACCAAGTTCTGTTGAACTTGCAAACATATTTCTTTTTTCCAGTGGCGTATTTTCCTTCGAATCTGTTATCATATGTGTCAGTATGGCACCAAAATTATTATATTACCAAATAGATTAAGAACCCTTTTATACTTGTCAGGTTGCCTGCAAACTGTTAAACATTACACAATATTTAAATATTGATGAGTAAAACAACTTACATGTATAAAATAAATTAATCAGCACGTGTTATGAGTTGTGATTTTATTGGTTGTTAGATCGATGACCACTTGATAGATGGATTACGATAGTTGTAATAGTCCATGGATGTTGTTTAAACTGGAAATGCCTGTGCATTGCAGATGTTGCTTTAGAAGGAAATACCTATAATTGGCAGATTTTTTATTTTCTGGAGTTTTTGTGGGCTAATCAATAGATCTAAAGATTGGGTCTAAAATTAAAAAACTTCCAACAAGGTGGGAGACTTGGCATTTATGATTTACATCAACCAGTTAGAAAACCTGTTTTCAACATGTTTTCCAGAATGACTTAGCCTGATTTGATCAAACTAGGTAAGAATGTTTCTAAGGTTATGTGCCACAGTTGTTTGTGGTGACTTTCCAAGGAATCATATGACTTGTTTAATAACTAGATGGAAAACCTACACATTGTACTCATCACGCATCAAGCAATGGTTATTGTTATTACTACTATAAAAAATAAAAATGCCTCAAATTCACCCCTATATTTTATGTAAATTCATATAAAATCCCTATAATTCTATGCAAGAAGCACATTGTTATTTCACAGGATATATTCATTACAATTGAACAAAGTATTAACAGGAATTCAATTTACTCCCCATCCATTTTCTTTAATTACAAGTTGAGTGTATTGGAGAAATTTTCTGTGGTACTCGAAATAATTTGGGGGTTTCTTTCATTACCTGGTGACCGTAAAGGAACTATTAGATCTTGATTTCACTCAGTAACAGGGTGTCTTGGTGACTGAGTGGCCTAAAGTGTTCACCTTTACTGTTCATCTCACCTCTGTCCACGTGGGTTCAAGTCTTGGACTCCACTATTATGGGTATGTGAGAAAGCTTACCAGTAGCTTCCCATGGGTAGGTGGTTCTTATTGGTCCGGGTTCTTCTTCACCAGTCATACTGGCCATCATGTATAGCCTGTCTTGTCTTGAAAAATGGCATTAAACCTACAACAACATTTTGTGTGACACTCTATTAACTCTCATTCCTTTCACAAACAGGTGACTTTATTAGAGCCAGTAGATCTTATTTACACTCAGCAACACTTTGACACTCAAATTCATATTTGTTCAGTTCATTACCAGGTGACTATGTATTAGAACCTTCAGAGCTTAGTTGCACTGAGCAGCGCTGCAAAACACTCATTCACTCCAATTCCTTTCATTTCCATTTGACCTATTATAGCCATTCAGCAACAGTGTGGGACTCAAAATTACTCCAATTCCTTTCATCACCATGTGACTGTATTAGAGCCATGTGATCTTAGTTGCACTCAGCAACACTGTGACACTTCAGTTCAATTCAGTTTCTTTCATTACTAGGTGCTCTTAGAACATAAGATCACAGTTGCACTCGGCAATGCTGTGTGGCACTCTAATAATAAAATCTAGTTCATTACACTGTTAGGTGACTATTTTGGAACCACTAGATCTTAGTTGTACTCATCAATACTGTGTGATACTCTTGTTCTTACCAGATGACTATATTGGAGTCATTAGATCAGGGTCTGTTTCACAGATTTTGAATTCTTACTTATGAACATTTATCATTTAGCAGTGTTGCACTGCACTCAGAAACACTGTGTAACACTCTAGTCCACACATGTCCTTTCCTTTCAGATATCAGATGACATTGTCAGACCCAAGCCTTGTGAGTCAGGCTCAGAATAACCAGGAAGTCAAGGTCTCTCTGATATTAGACCCTAAAATGCGAAGGCTAAAGGATAAATTGTCTTCTGTCAATCTGGTAAGCCAAAATTTCATGTTTATATATATTATACCTGACAGTGTGAACACAAAATATTAGCAAGCACAAAATTGTAGCAGTTTGGATGAGCATATTAAATTTGCTGATGTCCAGCACAGTTGACAAATGACCAGACAGAGATAGCTACACGCACCATATATACTCGCATACAAGTTGACAAATGACCAGACAGAGATAGCTACACACACCATATATACTCACATACGAGTTGACAAATGACCAGACAGATAGCTACACACACCATATATACTCGCATACAAGTTGACAAATGACCAGACAGAGATAGCTACACACACCATATATACTCACATACGAGTTGGATCAAACTGCAAACCACATAGATCAAGATCTGATGTTGCATAATGTCCCGGCAGATCAGGATCTATGTAGTTTGTTAGGAGTAATCAGTAAAACAAAGAACATAAACCCTGATCAGCTGGCACTTTGTGCCATAAAAGATCAGGGTCTGTGTTGTTTGCAGTTAGATACAACTTATGAGCAAGTTGATTTTTCTGTAAAACCAATTTGTTTCATTTTAAAATTTGACCACTTTACTCGAGGCATTGTTGAGTGGTAATGATTATTTCATGCAGGTGAAAAATAATGAAGTTCTTACTAATTGAATTGTTCCATTAAATAGAGTTAATTGAATTTTGCAGTATGTATTGCAAATTGAATTGATACATTACATATTGCAAATTGAATTGATACATTACTTTTTGCAAATTGATTGATACATAGTGTTAATTGAATTGATGTATTATTTGATGCAAATTGAATTGATACATAGTTCAGTTTGAATTGATACATTGTGTAGTGCGAATTGAATTGTTAAATTATGTAGTGCAAATTGAATTGATGCATTATGTAGTGCTAATTGAATTGATGCATTTTGCAGTGTACATAGAATTGATACATTACATATCACAAATTGAATTGATGCACTAATTAGTACAAACTGTTTTGATATCTAATCATTAGGACATCATGTCATTTTTGTCAAGCAAGCTGAACTTGACAGGTGATGTTATGCAGTGGTTCTTACATTGTTTGGAACATGATTCACTAACAGTCCATGGAAATGTTGAATAACATGATTGCTAACAGTCCATGGGAATTTTGAATAACGTGATTGGCTAGCAGTCCATGGGAATTTTGAATAACATGATTGGCTAACAATCCTTGGGAATTTTGAATAATACAATTGACTAACAGCCCATGGGATTTTCGAACGGCATGATTGGCTGGCAGTCGATGGAAAATTTTGAACAACATGATTGGCTGGCCAGGGTTCCCACACTACCGGGAAATCGGGAAAAAGTCGGGAGAAATGATAATTTTTTTCCTGACCGTGAAAAGTCCTTAAAGTTTGCAAATATTGATGAAAGTCAGGAAAAAGCCCAGGAATTTTTCACCATCACTTGACGCCCGAAACAATCACGTGATTGAGTCCTAACTAAACTGATCGTGAGTTAAATTATCGAGTTCTAACCAGAATATTCGGAGGGTGTGGTATGGATCATTTGGGTGCTTGCAATAAAATATATGCTGAGTCAATCCAGATGCTTAGTTGATTAGATTCACCTAGTAGACTTATATTTTCAAAGTCAGCTCGATATCCGTATCTTTCCTTACATGGAAGGTATGAAAATCAGTCAAGCATCACAAGAGGCCAATATTGTGGTGGCAAAGCGTAGCTGCTTACCTGATGGTCTAGCAAACTTTAAACATTGTTAGATTGATACATGCATGAAATCGATATGAAAATTACTTATTTTCTCAAAAATTGTGAGTATTAAAATCGTTATGTCTTTAATCTGCTGAAAGACAAGTTAAAACTATGGCGTTGATGAAGTGTGACCTGGTACTCGCGATTGCATTACTAGTCGCATGAGTACACAAATCTAACAACCCACATTTTCAAGTATTGTAGCTAAAAAATAAAATATTAAATAAATGAAAGTCGTATACTGGTTGTAAAAAAAATACAAAAACAAAAAAACACAATTTTCCATGTTTATATATATTCTGAGAACAATTTCTGGAGTTTTGTTGTGTCACATAACTACCACGTTGACATGTGCTGTCTGCTTGATAAATCAGACTGGACAAATTGCTGGTTTTTACAAAAAGTATCTGACTTTCATTTAATATAATTGAATTTCTGTACAACAACATTAAAAAGGAGTTTGTTGTTGATGTCACGTGAATGTTGGATTTCCGATGTTGTCATTTGAGATTTGTGAAGTTATGTGACTAGTAATGCAAATGGCGAGTACTGGGTCAGGTTTCATCTGTGCCGTAGTTTCGTCTAGTTTGTCAGTGGCTTAAAGACTAAACGATTATAATACTTGACATTTCTGAGAAAATAAATCATTTTCCTATTGATTTCACGCAGGTATAAGTTGATATAACATAAGTTTAAATTTTCTAGGCCCGATGGTAAGCGACTGCCATATGTCACTAAAACACAGTGGCGGCAAATTCCAAATTTTTGATATGCAATTACAATGACCCCACACCCCAACCTAAATGTCCAAAATGAAAAGTGGGGTGGGAATATTCAGAGGAAACCCGGATTAGAAAACGGACTGCTATTCGTTTTAAGCCAAATTTGTAGTCCAAATTGTTGAATCTCAGAGCTGAAATGAGAAATTGTTGTCCCCTGTATTATATATTAAAAAATGATATGAGCCCCTGTATCAATACAGGTTTGGGGACTGGTTTAACAAATTACATGAAGACAAGTTGATTTTACAGAAAATTCAGTCCTTGTTTATAAAAACAGTATATAATTTTGAAGGTCTTTTGTCAAAATGTAAATCAACCCTTTTTGAAAATGATTTTTAAATAATGGATTTTTAACCAGATCATCTTAAGGAGGTTAAGTTGTTTGAAAAATCTTGTTTGGGATTTTCTTGGCACAGATTCAGGGTTAAACTCTTTTCATAACAAGACAAGATTCTAATTATTTGCATTTTTTTTTTTTTTATATACTTTAATAGGAAACGTTTACTTTCTATAAGATGCATATATATATTGCTATAGAATTCTTTAGAATTAAAACTTTGAAAGGAAACAAAACTAATTTATGTTCATTATGTTGTTCCCACTTAGCAATATAATGCAGGTCAGCAAAATAAAGTTAGAATTCGTATTCTGTACATTGAAATGACTTTACATGCCAATTTATAGGAATACAATCAAACTTGTTTCGTGTGATACATTTTGTGGTTTTATACATGATTATCTTTTCTGACTTAGATGTTTTGGAGAGTCTTGAAAGAGAAACATCTTTAGATTTAGAAAATGCATGTTTTATGATCTAAAATGTTCTTTAATTCCATTCAGTAATGGTCATATGTGAACCTTTGAAAAAATTAATTTCATCCTGGAAAAACCCTGGAAATGACCTGGAAATTTATCCTTATAAAAGCATGGGAACCATGGCTGGCAGTTGATGGAAATTTTGACAACATGATTGGCTGGCAG
The DNA here is from genome assembly GCA_016617855.1 of Megalonaias nervosa. Lineage (NCBI taxonomy): Eukaryota > Metazoa > Mollusca > Bivalvia > Unionida > Unionidae > Megalonaias > Megalonaias nervosa. The sequence continues at coordinate 179,927 of JAECUM010001080.1, forward strand.
TCGATAGAAATTTTGAACAGCATGATTGGCTAGCAGTCTGTGGAAATTTTGAACAACATGATTGGCTAACAGCCCATGGAAATCTTGAACAGCATCCATGGGAACTTTGAAGAACAATTTACGGAAAGTTGGTTTTGACAATGAAGCTGTGATATGATAAGTGGAAATGTCTAGATGTTTTGAGTTTTTCTGTTAATTACGTCTGTCATCTGCTTACATTAGGCAAATTTTAATTGGTTGATAATTTGATATTGTAAAATGTAATGTGGAAAAACTCTAATAAAGGAAATTCATTAAAGCTAAAATAGCCAGTAATTTGAATTTACAGTAAAACGACAAATAATAAAAGCTAAAGCCCCCCACCCCACCCCATGTGCATTTGCAGTTGGCTGACTGTCCTTGTCTCTTATTGCCAACCCTAGCACTTTTTTCCCCCATGGTTAAACAATAAAATCAGAAAAATTGCATTAAATGTTTTTTTTAAAAACAAATGACAAAATGAAACAGAAAAAGCCAAACAATCTGCCTACCCAAATTTTAAAACAAGTGCAATACAAAACACAAACATTTTTTATGCCTACAGGCAAAGTAAATAAAAGAAAAACAAATTGAATAAACTCCTTTACACCAATGAATTTATAGATACTCATTACTAAAAGAATATTACATGCAGTACTTTGTGAAGTATTTAGAATAACGTAACTTTAAAGAAAGGCTTTATTTATAGAATACTGTAACAATACAGAAAGGTGTTATTTATAGAATACTGTAACATCACTAAAAGTCATTATTTATAGAATACTGTAACATTACTAAAAGTCATTATTTATAGAATACTGTAACATTACTAAAAGGCATTATTTATAGAATACTGTAACATTACTGAAAGTCTGTTTATGGAATACTGTAACAGTACAGAAACGTTGCTGTTGTTGTTGTTGTTATGGGGCTTAATGCCGTTTTTCAGCACACGATAGGCTAGACATGGCGGCCAGTATTAATGGTGGAGGAAGAAACTGGGAAATCCGCAAAAGAACCACCGACCCACGAGAAGCTACTGGCAAGCTTTCTCACATATCTACATTCGCCGAATCTTAGACTCGAACCCACGCAGACAGAGGTGAGACGGCAGTGATCAGTAACGGAGAGCGCTTTAGACCACTAGGCCACTCGGGGGCCCTACAGAAACTTGTTATTTATAGAATACTGTAACATTACTGAATGTCATTATTTATAGAATACTGTAACATTTCTGAAAGGCATTATTTATAGAATACCGTAACATTACTGAAAGTCTATTTATAGAATACTGTGACAATACAGAAACTTGTTATTTATAGAATACTGGAACATTACTGAAAGTCATTATTTATAGAATACTGTAACATTACTGAAAGGCATTATTTATAGAATACTGTAGCATTACTGAAAGTCTATTTATAGAATACTGTGACAATACAGAAACTTGTTATTTATAGAATACTGTAACATTACTGAAAGGCATTATTTATAGAATACTGTAACATTACTGAAAGGCATTATTTATAGAATACTGTAGCATTACTGAAAGTCTATTTATAGAATACTGTAACAATACAGAAACTTGTTATCTATAGAATACTGTGACATTACTGAAAGGCGTTATTTATAGAATACTGTAGAAATACAGAAAGTTTATTTATAGAATACTGTAACAATACAGAAAGTCTTGGTGGGTGGTATATATGTAGGGCTATGACATGAACACGGTTGAGTGAAAATTCTACTTGAGAAATACAGAATAAATTTATACAGTAAGATAGCTTCAGAGTTCAAAATCTTTCTTTATATAGCTAGAATTAAAGACATAAATGTCAAGTAGAATTTTCAGCTGACTTTACCATTTAATTTGCAGACTGTTTTATTATTCATCCAAGTTGTGTTGAACTTTCTCACTCTCTCTCTTTCTCTCTCTCTCTCTCTGTCTCTCTCACACACACACACACACATGCAAGGGATGTAACTCTTACAAACATACAGGTTATTCAATGATTTCATCATAAATTGTTTACTTTCTTCTATAGTGCTGATATTAATTAATCATTTTAAGAAGTAGGAGAACTGCATATAAATAAGTGCAGCACCTTGGTATGCACTTAATGCTGGCACAAATTACACTTCTGTTGTCACTTGCTGAAAGCAAGAAATTTTTTGAGGCATGTAATGACTAATATTAACATTAGTAATAAACTGTAACAATGTTTAATTTGGACACTACATCAAGTAATCACCTTTTCTGTCTGTCCATCCATTCACACTTGTTCACTAGAAATGTGCAACCCTTACACGTGCTGGTAATTAATACCATTTGGAATTGCCCATGAGTCACATAGATGTATCTTTAATGTGTTTGTCTTTCCAGTTTCAAACTGTTTTTGTTTAGTATTATCCACTTTAGAAACATTTTACATTGCTTCTACAAAAGAATTTCATCACAGGCATTGCTTAGAAACCATTCAGCATATTTAGATGTGATTCGGTGCACATTGAAACCTTGTTTGGTATGTAGAGATACATACCATCAATGTCTTCTCATGGATCACTTCAAGTAACTATCTCATCATACCATAAGAGGTACAATGCACACCAAACTCTGATACAGCATTAGGACCCACTGGTTTCATTCTGACTGGCACAGTTCAAGAACCATCTGACAGACTGGGCTTGATGCCACTTTTGAAGCCAAATTTATGATCTATTGAGTTTATTATTATCAAGATCTTGGATAACTTTGATTGCCAAGAGGCTGTGCATATTGATTATGCCTTCATGTTTAGAAGGAATCAATACAAGGATATAGTACAGTTGGTAAAATCAACAGGATATAGAGTTCAGGAGATAGTTTACATATGTGTTCTTACAGTAAAATGTATTCAGTGAGCAATATCAGGCCTACCTTGTTTGGGCCTTTAGTTAAACAAATACACATATGTGCTAGACATCTTTATTGCATCTTGATGAAGGTATTGGTTCCAGGGAGACAACTCATTTGTTAAGTGTCAGGACTACTGTAACACTCAGAGATACAACAGAATGTTCACAACAATTTCACAACAACTTTTATCTAATTTTGACTGTTAGTTTTGAAAAATAACATTTTAATTTTGGGCCAGAAGAATTTCAATATCTGCAAACTTTATGATATGGTAATAGTTAGGGTTTCAAATAGTAGGTGCTTTTAAATCTTTACCTAATTAGTCCTTTTTGGTCTTGGAAAAGTTAATGTGAGCAAGATGAAGGGACATAACTCAAACTATACTACTTGGAGGAAATGATTGGACCTGGAGTGGTTACTGCCCTTGATATAGTCAGACAGCTTTTGTATAGTACTTTAAATAATAGATTGTTTAAATAGAAAATCGTCGTAAAAATAATTGCTGAAATAAAATTATCATAAAAGCAATTTCTGAAATATTTATTTCATGAAATAAATGATCTCCTTAAAGATAAAGAGAATTAGAAAATTACTTTCATGTTACATGTATATGTGTTTAGAATGATATTTGAATATGTGTATCATGATACAAAATTGAACATGATTATGAATATCTCACAATTTATGTTCATTCCTTTGATCCAGTTCAATATCCTTTATTATCCAGGCCCTCCAGTCACAAGTATGCTCAATACTTTGATTTCTTATTGGAATTTCATCCTCAAGGCGGCATTAAAATTCCCAAATTCAGAGATTTCTCATAAGGACATTCGTTTCTAATGTGCTTATAAGACTGACAGACCAATGTACAGCACTCCCTCAATATAAGGCCTTTCATTATAACACACAAGGCGGTACATACTATGGACAACATTTTAATCAGGCATTACTATAGTATTACTGGAGTATAAGGTGGTCTCTCTATAAGGCGTTATACTCCAAGGCTTCCAAGACAGTGTTATAATGAGGAAATACTGTATTATCCCAGTATAAGGCAGTCTTACTATACAATACTGTACATTATGGTTCCCATAGAGGGTGTTATAATGAGGAAATAATGTATTATCCAACTATAAAGCAGTATTACTATAAAGCAGTATATACCATGGCTCCCATGGCAGGTGATATAATGAGGAAATACTGTGTTATGGCAGTTAAAGGCAGTCTTAATATATAACAGTATACACTATGGCTCCCATGGAGGGTATTATAATGAAGAAATACTGTATTACCCCAGTATAAGGCTTTCTCACTGTATAACTGTATACAGTGTTGCTCCCATGGAAGGTGTTATAATCAGGAATTCTGTAATATTACCCCTGTATAAGGTAGTCTTATAAGATTATACTCTACAACCTGCAGTATATGGCATTATAATGAGGGAATATGTTAGTATTATCCCAGTCTAAGGTGTTTTCATTATAAAACTATATATCATGTTCCTACCATGGACAGTATTATAAAGAGGGAATACTGTAGTATTACCTTTGTATAATGTAGTACAGTATTCCCTCTGTATAATATAGTCACACTGTGAAGTATATGTTGTTAACTGAGTATTGAAAACTTTTGGGCTTGAGGCTATGTGGTACATAATGCTCAAGCATAGGAATAACACTATAGGAACAAAATTGTTTGAAACATTCTATTGACATTTTACATGTTGTTCATTTAATGACTGAAGCCTAAACACTGCAGAGTAATGCATGCTACTTTACTGCTTTGGAAGTGCACACTTAATTGAAGGGATTTTCATTTACTATAGAATGAAACTCATTTTGTAAAAAGGATGGAATGTCATGTAGCCCAAGAAACACAAATGAAATATTGCTGTTAGCAGAATTTGATGTGGTAAATCAATGAAATTTGAAGATATCATTATGATAAGATGGGCCAGAAAAATTACATCTAAGGTTATTGTTATGATTGTCTCGATGTTTCTTTTGTGGTGGCAGATACATTTTAAAAGTACATTGTGTTTCATGATTGTAGCAAGGGTATTATAGTCAATTGGTCTTGGATAGTACATCTAAAATAAGATATAGATTCATTTTGGAGTCGCCTGCATTTTGTTAAATTCCTGGTACAGGATTAGCAGTGCTATTCAGAGTGGATAAAAGTGCACTGTTTATATGAAAGAGAAGTTGTTGACTGATAGATTTATCAAAGTTTAGTTTGGCTCTCTCAGTCTCTCTCTCTCTCTCTCACACACTAGCAGTGGCAACTAGTGATCACTAGCCATCCATTTTCAGTATTTGTATAAATCAGATTTATTTTCTATTTTTTTATTCTTGCTGTGATGTAAATCATTGGATTTATTCATATTTCTTTATCTAATGTGGATGATAGCTTTTTCTCTGGATGAGAGCTAGGTCTACTGATTCTCCAGTACTGGTGTTGGGTATGAACTATGACATTGCCAGCCTCTGGTGGCTATCAGATCTATGCAGTGGTCAGTGTTTTCAATGTTTAATTTGGTGTATTTATTTAGCAATAGCCAGTAGTAGTTCATCAAATGTTGGCTAGTGTTTACCGGATAAGGAAGCGGTGAATATTTTATTTATCTATGATCAGTACCATGGTGACCAGTATGAGACTGTTTATAAAGTATATACAGTAATAAAGCATTGTACTCTATGACTTCCATTGGCAGTGTTATAATGAGGTAATACTGTAGTAGTAAATATTTTACTGTGGATATTACTATCATGACAAGTATCAAAACATACAAGTCTGACATCTGTCAAAATTTGGTTATGTTTTTGTGAAGAAGTTCGTGGAAGCGATTGGTGAATCAGAGATGAACGGTAATGGCTATTGTTAATATTAATAAAATTGTCGCTGTTGCCATGACAAATACATTGATCTGCTGTCAGTTTTGCAGATTTGATCTTCAGTTCAATTAAGTTTCACATTGTTTAAGTAATGTACTTTTTGGAAATGTAATAATAATAATAATAATAATGAGGACTTTGTATAGTGCCTAATCTTTAGAAGCTCTAAGCGCTTTACAACATTTGACAACACTTAAAAAACATATATAATGATATGATTACAAAATTAAAAACAAACACCGCGAAAGTAGAAACAGAAAATATGCTGTAAATATTTAAGGCAAGGATACATTATTAGGTCTTTAAGTCTGTTCTTGCAGTTGAAATAGGTGAGTTTTAAGAGCGCTCTTGAATGAGATCACTGTGTCTTTGTGTCTAAGTGCAGTGGGCAATTCGTTCCCCGTTGCTGGGCCCTGGTATGCAAAAGAGCGTTGTCCATATGATTTCATCTTCATAGTGGGAATAATGAGAATACGAGTGTCAGAAGAGGAGCGTAAGCATCTTGCAGGTGTGTACACATGGGTGAGGTCAGATAGATATGTTGGACTGGAGCCCGTCAGTGAAACGTAGCACAGAGAACAAATTTTGTGTTTAATTCTGGATCGTATGGATAGCCAGTGTAGGGTACAGAGCAGGGGAGAGGCGTGCTCTGATCGTGGTACTCTAAGGATGATTCGAGAAGCTGTATTTTGAACTTTTTGAAGTTTCTGAAGTAGATATTGAGGCGAACCAGACAGAATTGAGTTACAATAGTCCAGTCTTGAAAGTACTAAGGAACACACAAGTGTTTTAGTGGCATCAACTGAAAGATACTTGCGAATGGAGCTGATGCGTCTCAGCTCAAGATATGCAGCCTTGCATATGTTCATGACATGTTGGTGCAATGAGAGAGTATTGTCAAGAGTAACACCTAGGTTTCGTACTGACTGTGTGAATTTAATGTTGGTGTTGCTGATATTTATTGTCTGAGGTAAAGGATGTGAATGAGAAAGTTTTTGTGTTGTAATCAGGATGGCTTCAGTTTTATCATCATTCATCTGCAGCTTGTTACATGTCATCCATGATTTCACATCGGAAATGCACCTCTCTACGCCTTGGATGGTAGCTTCAACTTCAGCTGGATGGCTAGATTTGTATATTTGGGTGTCATCAGCATACAATTGGTGAGACACTGGATGATGATCTATGACACTTGAGAGTGGCTGAGTGTATAGAATGAAGAGAACAGGTCCAAGAACAGACCCTGTGGAACACCACAACATAGATCAACTGGGCTGGAGTGTTTTCCATTTGCGGACACAATTTGTGTCCTGTTGACCAAGTAGGACTTGAACCATAGTAAGGCCGTATCATGAATGCCAAATACATGCTGGAGACGGTGAAGTAATATATCATGGTCTATAGTGTCAAATGCTGCAGACAAGTCAAGGAGAGTGAGGACTGTAATCTTTCCGCCATCCAAAGCAGAGAGAAGGTCATTGACTACTTTCAGAAGAGTAGTTTCAGTACTGTGGCAAGGGCGATATGCAGACTGTACATTGCTAAAAAGACTGTTTGAATTCAGATGAGATACAACTCAAGAGGTTTTTCCCTGCCCCATGTGGAGCCATCCACTGCAAAAGAAGATCAAGTAAACTCACTACTCCTTCTGGACCTGCCATTAAAATAATAGTGTAAATATTAATAATAATATGACATAAGTTTATAAATCTCATTGAACTTACTGATAATGAATCACTCAGTTTCTTCCTCAGCTCCTTATTTTCCTTTCGCAACCTGAGTATTGTATCACGGTTCTTTTTCATTGCAAACTGGGAGGTTTCATAGTAGGCTTTTCGATCACCCTCTAAAAGACAAATAATTATAAAGTTTGCCAAAGAATAATTAACAATTTTCCAGAAAATAATTTTGAAATCTACTGTGAAATCTACTGTGCACTTTTAACTGACATGAACAACAATTCTGCAAATCCAAAAAAGATAAACTGACAAAAACTATATGCAAGTTAAATGAACTTGTCAACTCAACAAGTGTTGCATGAAACTGGTGTCTCACATGCTTCCATATCTTTAAGTATAACTTTTTGATCTGACTCAATAATGTTAGCACAAAACATTTCAAATTGATGACAGTCACCATAGAAACAGTGATACCTATGCCTCTCCATTCTTTTAATAACTTTACAAAACCTATAATAGTTGGCATAATAACTAACATGTGAATGATGTCAATGTAGACTCATCAGAAGATCAAGAAGGAAAATGACTAAGATATACTAGACATTCACTGGAAATTGTCATGAGGACATAAAATTTTTTATTCATTTACAAGAAGATTTCACAAAAAATGGTAACAGTTTGAAAATTTTCAAGTCACATGCATGATACATAGTGTATTAGAAATTAGGAACAAGCTGCCTAAAAAAGTTATATCAACACTTGATTATACTGTGCAATAAACAACCCTAAATGCAAAATCAGTTATGTAGACAACTGGCATAACAGTTGCTCTTTTATGATCAATTATGTAGACAACCGCGATAACAGCTGGTCTTTCATGGTCAATAATGTGAAGTCAATCTGTGAGCATCCACAAGTAATAGGCAAATATCATTCCATTCTTCAATCAATTTCTTTCACATTTTATTTTCTCTTACTAAATCAATAAAGACATATAGTGCAATTATAATTGCATTGATTTCTCCAGGATTCCTGAAATGTTCCCTCTGGCACTTTGATAGTGTAGGGTGGGGGGAGGGGGCAAGGGTGTTGATTTTAAGTTTATGGGGTGGGGACTGTTTTGTATATAAAGATAACCTGTGCATAAACCCCTTATAGTGTGTTCCAATAAATCTGTGTGTGATAAATAATGTTTACCAGGTAATGAATACAGATCAAACTTACCGTTGTTTATCTTCATTATCTGAGAATGGCACTATATCATATGAATTAGAACTGCATGTAACAGTAGACATAACCACCAAATACTGAAAATTACATGTCTACCATTGTGCAACCTCATCAAGTTCATTTTGGTAAAACACTTTTGATAACTATATAATGCTCAATTATGAAAGTCACTTATTAAGTGCTTGAGTTTGGTGGTCGACTGAAAAAGTCAAGTGCTTACATGATCAGACTGAGCTTTGCTGATAATAATGAATGGTTAAAGTGTGATCTAGTAAAACTGGATTGAATATCATGTGCTGTGATGTCACAATGAAAGCTACGTATGTTGAAAAAAATCATACTACCCAATATTGTGATGATTCTTTCATGACCCAATTCAGCACTTGGCCACTATTGTAAATGTCAACAGTGATCTATAATTATCGTCTGGAAGTTTCATTGTAATAGTTAAGGTGCAGAGCATTAAATAATCCTAAATTGGAAGGACTTTGGTTAAACTATATTAGTATTAAATTTTAGAACAACAATTAATATTTAATTTAAGATGAATAAATGTGCCAATATGATCACATTATAAAATGCTAAAACTTAACGCCAATCAATAATCAGACAAAATATAACAACACGTAGCGACTGTCGTGTGGATTAGGCCCAGGTTACATGTATTTTCTCGATTATCATACAAAATATAACGTAGCGACTGTCGTGTTGTTTAGGCTACATGTATTTTCTCGATTGCCACACATCCCGTGCGAATACTCTTTGCATATCATGTACACGCAACCATACGAACAGCTGTAAATAAATGTTGTGCACGGTAGTGTTCATGTACACAACAACTGTGCGAATAGCCTCGGCCTGTGAAGTATTTGTGTTATGTCATGTCGATAAAACAGTTAGTCCAGAGCTAGTGTTCTTATGTTACCAAGACTACCGACGTTAAATAAAATTTAATATCTCTTGTATCTCTTGGGATAGTCTGTAGGAAATACAAAAATGCCAAACTAAAAACTGTAACTAACCTAGAAGAGCGATCTTTGCCTTTATCTCCTCAATCTGCTCTGTCAGTGGTCTCTGCATCATAGAATTGCCTGACGGCATCTTGGCTGGATGTTTTCTTCACAAACCAAACCAAAGTTGCAACAGAATTCGCCCAACCTCCTTCACGAAATCCTGACGACAACTGATGTGGTGTTTACTCGTCGCTAAGTGCTCGCATTACAGCGCATGCGTTTGTAGCCAAATTATTAAAGGGGTGTAACTGTGAAGGCATACTAACCTCAACTTAGAGGTAAATAATACGGTTCATATCTTGGATATAGGTTTTTGGCAATCGGATTGATCTCGGCCTTTTCACCGCATGCAGGGATTAAATCTCAAATGTAAATAATGGCCATTACGAACTGACCTCAAGCCCGTGGTTGTTAATACGCCATAATAACTTCATTTCGTCACAATGAATAGATTACATGTTATCAGTAACAGAATTGCACGCAATCGGGCAAATGTACCTTTTTCACGAGCATTTATGTTTTGTGTAAAGAAACCAGCTTCTTGAAATTTGTTTAGCTGGTGCCTGTCAAAATCGTCAATAAAGATGTCACTTTTATACGAAAATAGGTGTACCCTAGCCAAATATTTTCTTGTGAAATACTTGCACCGGTATATATATATATATATATATATATATATATATATATATATATATATATATATATATATATATAAGCAGCAGAGAGGGTGGACCCTACAACTTTTTGGCTTAATTGTAGAGACCTTATTTTTTGAAATTAAGGGTTCTTACGAAGGTTAAAAAAAAAGTTTTTGTCTTAATAATAAAAACTTCTCTAATTGACCAGATTTTTTCTGATTTTTTCACAATCTGGTCACTACACGTTTGTCGTCCACCCTCTCTGCTGCTATGGTTTTTATCCAAAAATTGTATCAAGTCCATTACGATATCTTGACCTCGGATCATGTAAATTTATTGTTACAAAACCAAAGGGAGCAGCTTGTGCTTTTGAAAAGAAATTTTAAAATTTGTTCATGTCCATGTCCCCAGAACACCAAGTATAATAAATATTTTGCAGCGTATGATTATCTACGCCATTAAACACAACTAAAATGTTACAGTTGTCTCTGATTACTTTTGGAATTTGTGTATATCTCTGGGTAACATAAATCACGTCTGTGTTTTTGTGACGACCTCGAGAAAATATTCTAGCTGGATTTGATTGTTTGTCCAGCATAACATCATCGTATACCACGAGGTTATTAATGAATCCATCTAGATCATCTACGGATGGTGCTTCATCAATATCAGTAATAAAGTCTATGACACTGTCTTCATGCAACAATTTTGCGTTTTCATTAAAATCTTTAAGTGCTTCGTAACATCGCTGATCATCTACAGATGGCGCTACTAAATACAATTTATCCCACTTCAGCCATCGCATTATTAGATTGAGCAATAATTGCGTCTTCCCACTTCTAGATGGGCCTATTATAATCATTCTGATAGAATTCGGAAGCGCTGGATGGTGTTTTACTGGTTCTTGTTTTCGTGTCGCAGAAAAGTCAATTATATCCATATAATAAATAATATGATTCTATATTGTGTTCGATGCAGAGCACCTACCGATACTGCTGAATTAACGACAATAACAACAAAAAATAAAAGACGAGCACTTACAGGTAAGTGTATGAAATGTGGCACCAAGAAATATAAGTTTATTCCAACAAAGACAGGTGGGGGTGATATCGCTGCTTCGTTAGGAAAATTACCAGGAACTCCATGGGCTAAATACCCTGGTGAGAAACAATTGCCGGATATAATTATTGTGGTCCAGGAACTCGACTTGATATCCGACTTGATGATCAAGATCAACCAAAACCAGGAGAGTATCCAGTAAATAAGATTGATCAAGCGTGTTACGTTCATGATCTCGCGTATAAAAGTAAGGATTTACAACAACGACATCTCGCAGATGTGAAATTGATTCACGCATTAAATTCTATACCTAATAAATCTCTCAGAGAAAAATTAGCTAGTTTTTTAGTAAAAACTGCTATGAAAGGTAAACTGGTGTTAGGGGCTGGTAATTAATTATATAACTATCATAATGGAATCTGTTTATTATTCCCCGAGAGGATTTTGGAGAGGTAAAGCAGCGATTAGTAAACTCGCCGAAGCAGCAAAAGTTTCACGTGATGTTGCTGCATCATGGTTAGCACGACAGGCAATATGGCAAATCTTCCTAAGTCCACCTAAAAAAATTCATTACGTGCATTTTGATGTTAGTGTTCCTAATGAAGTTCATCAAGCAGATATTTTGTTTTTACCACACGATACCATTAAAACACGTGGACGAAAATCACACACGTACAAATACGCATTGACTGTTGTTGACATTGCGAGTAGATATAAAGAAGCGGAGCCATTATCAACAAAGACAGCATCTGAAGTTGCATCTGCGTTTGAGCGCATTTATCAACGTGGTGGCCTACGATGGCCACGGTTATTACAAGTTGATCCTGGTAAAGAATTTCTTGGAGTAGTATCATCGTTGATGAAGAAACATAACGTTAAAATCAGACGAGGACATACTGAAATTCATCGTGATCGTTGAACGATTTAATAGAACACTTGCTGAGCGGTTATTTGGATATCAATACGCAAAGGAAATATCTACTGACCTCAAATATAGATCTCGTGAATGGGTTGCAAGATAGCTGCGTTGAATAATGAAATTACTCGTGCAACTTCCATGAAACCTTCTAATGCGATCAAAAAAAAAAATATATACCCCGTAACTATAACGGACAACAACCTCAACCAGTATTAGGTAATGTTACAGTTAGATATTTATAGAAACCTGGCGAACTTGAAGGTGGTAAAAAAAGAGCAACCGATCCTATCTGGAGCGTGACTACACATAAAATTTCTAGCGTGGTAAGATCCACTGGTAGACCTCCAATATACAGACTAGATTCTACAGCTCCTCAACGTGGATTTGTACGTGAACAATTACAAGTAATTCCTGAGGATATGCAATTACCACCAAGCTCAATTTTGTAAACGTCCAGAGCCTCGACGTCGATTACACTCAAGACAGGTCAGCATCACATTATCACGTGTATGACCGAGATCACTATTAATTCTGTCTACGGTAAATTGTCTTGGATTATTATTTGAATGCTGCCATGACATATTACAGCTGCAACTTGCGCAATGATTATTTTGTAGTTGTTTGAGTGTTATAATAAATTCAGCATCAAGATCAAAGTCACGCTTATTCTTTTTGTCATACTGTTTATAGCTGACTAATTTTTTATTGATATCGACATTGTTAGTTATTTCTTCAGTTATTACGTAATCTACAATAACCCTACGCAGTTGCGATATTCTCCTGACTCGAGATACGGCGAGATAGACTAAATTTGACCATTCAATACGATCATCTACAATCCAGATTCTAGTATCAGTTATAGTTAATCCCTGTGATGAGTGAATTGTTATAGCGTATCCTAACGTCCATGGTGATTTATCCATGTTCAACGCGCTCTCAACAACATCGACAACAACCAACACGATATCATTCAAGACAAGATTCTGTACCCTCGGTGGAACCAAGGTACTTGGTATTTCAACTTCAATATTTTGTAGTCGAGTATCTGCTGGGCGATAACACAAAGGTACATGTAGATCCGGAAACTTTTCTTTATGTAACATAAATAATTTCTTTTGTAGTTCATCACGAACTATCTTTCTACTGGCGACTATCAAATCAGCAGGTCTCCATAAAATCCAAAATTCATTCATAGAAGTTTCTGCAATTACTTTACGCAGAATCTCGCATTGTATTTGATCTGGCTGAAGTCTGATTAATCTTTTAAGCTCTTTTAGCGGTTCATCAATAGCTCTATGGTCATCATGTATTTCTTCATAATAATCTACAAATGTTTTCAGCCATTCATGTGGAGACTGTCCAACAAGGGGTGGTGGTTGACCATTATCGCCGCACATAATCACATCAGTATTCTTCAATAATAACCATTCAAGAAATGTTTTTAGTGTTTCTAACGACACCGTGCATATCTCGTCCCAAATGATAATTTTAGGTATATATTTTTCACCCATCCGCGATGGAGTCCATGTATCTCCGCACCATCTAAAGAAACTATGATATGTACATGATTTTACTCCTCGTTGCTTTATTTCTCTAGCAAGTGTATGTGTAGGTGTTAAAACAATTATATCTGATGTATTATTTATAAATAAGTTAATCGCACGAGTTGTTTTACCTGAACCACCACACCCATTAAGATAAACGGTCTTATACCTAGATACAGGATCATACACAGATGGTGCAGATGATTTTGATATTTGATTATTATTTTTGTAATATGTCTCCGCAATTTCAACATCGGCAGATTAAGAATAACTAAGTATATTTTCATGTTTTATCCTCCACGTTCCCCATTCACCATTACCGAGTTTTAATAAATCTTTATATTTTTTGTGTACATAAAATGAATCCGTAGCGACTCTGACAGCGTAACGAGGAAATTTATTTATCATCGATAGTAGATTTATCGAAACGTACGCTAACATCGAAGATCTTAAATGAGTAAACTGTGGTGACTCGCCATCAGTATAGCTCACAATGGTACCTAGTTTTGTTCCATCTGATAAATAAGCATTACATCTGTTTATAAACGTATTTTTCTCCATCGTATCAGCGATTATAAAATCTAGTTCAGTATCGTCCATAATCAATCTTGTACACGTTCGTTTATGATCATGTGATCCTCCTTGAGTAAATTTACCGATTATTTTTCTACCGAGATCTTTTGTAAGTTTCTCATCGTACTCGTTCCTGCATTTATTTATTTTAATGACATTATCTTCATCAATATCAGGGAATTCTTTTCTGGTATCATCGATATTAAATCTGTCCGGTTCTGGTAACCAAACTTGCTTCTGTGAACTATACATTATAATCGCTTCATTTACTCACAACGATATTAAAAATCCAGCATCAAGCATATATCGCAATAGTACTATCGGAACCCAACATCGCTCTGAAAAATGTTTTCCGAACCAAGAATAAGTAATCGCATGGAGATCTTCTCTAAACTCGAATGATTCTACGTGAGCAAATCCTGTTAATTCAAAATCTGGTAAGGGTCCGTTTATCGCAACCCTGGTCATGTCATGTGTAGGATGCCCGAATCTCTTAAAATATTTAGAACATTCTCCATATCCAAGAAAACTTCCAGGATAACACGCTACCATATCAACCGAGATAACATCACTATGGTTGTATTTGGTGTTCCATAATCCACCGTGCCCATATTCTATACAACTTTTCTTGACATCTTCAAGAAATTCCGATCGTGTCGTTTTCCATGAATTTTTCTCCTGAACGAAATGAGCAGCGACTGACGGAACAGTAAAACAGTTATTCAATAATTGTCTAACTATGACATCATCAGGGGTATATTCACGCCAAAGGCGCTGCGCAAGATGTTCCATTTCCTCATGGAGAGATTCTGTACGATAAATATCACCATTGGGTCGTACAAATTGATCATAATGATTATACTCAGAACTCTGAAATAACCAAACAGAAACAGGATCGGTTTTACTAATATTTTTAATAAAATCAAAAATATCACCGTCATAAAATTTAACCGTTCTATCTCGTGGAAATATTGTTACAGCAGCAGTCCATGCGTGCGCGTTATGATCAATAATATCTATCGGAGTTCCATTTTTTGTATATTTCGGTTTGTATAAAATCTCTCCGGTTAACGTTTTCACTGCTATTGGAAATCTTAAATTTTTCTCTAGCTCAGCGACATCTTTGATAGACGCTCCGGTATCTTTAACTGATTCTGCCCAGTCATTTATTTTTTTAAGTCTTAAATCAGTTAAACCATTACCACGTATCGCGGTCGTAAAATGTTCTGTAACCCGCTCAGCTACACAGATTATTCTTGATATTTTCATTGGCTTGAGATCTGCAACATTAGGTTTATCATTCAGCGGAAATATTCCATAGACAACCGCAGTTACAGGGTACGATTTCTCATAATACGGCTTATCTATGGCAGTTAGTATTCCTGGTTTAGATCTGTTATTTAAGAGAACAATATTACCCCCCGACTGCACACGGACTGGATCACGCTTATCACGAATAATCCAGATATCGTCATCTGTCTCTACAATAAATTTTATTAAAACGAAATATTTTTGATTATCAAGATGATTAATAATTACTTTTCCTCGTTTGTCATTCATCATATTAACGATATGTCCTATCCTGGATGTTGACCACGTATGAGCTGCACCATCGTCACGAAATTCCTTCTTAGCCTCACGGATACGTTTAGTTATATCCACATTCGTTAAAGTTAGATCTTGCATCGAAATACTAATTTTATACTCAGGTAGTCTGTCAAGATCGAATCTGGTTGCGTAGGGTTCAATCGCGGATAATGTTTCCATATTATAATTAAGGCAAGTATATATTTAGTTGAACATTAATCTTTTGTATATGATTCAACCAAATCATTGTCACTGGTTAAAAATCTGCAAATTACTACACAGAGTCAAAATTGTAAATCCGGAAACACAGGAAGGTGTAAATTATTCGGAAAGAGAGCTATTAAATCAGTGAATGCAGATGGTGAAGAAATTGTGTTCAAGTCAATTAATTCTGCTGCCAAATATTTTGACATAGTACCACCTTCAGTACAATACGCGGCAGAAAATATGCAGAAATCTGCCCTTTCCAAAAGATTTACACAAAAAATTAGGTTTCAATACGTTTAGTCTACCGTATTTTTAATGTTACCAAATGATTACTTGATACCTACTGAAACATGGTTGGGATACAATATGAGGTATCCACAGAACATATCTATGAGAGATACCTACTGAAACGTTAATTTTCCCAAGGATTTTGTTTGGCTATTATCACAGTCAATGGTCCATCATTGTCGCTGTCATTTTCACTCGTACTTTCACTCGTATTTTCACAATGTTCTCTTAACTATCTTATACGAAAATTCATGATCTTTTTCTGTTCGTATCCATGAGATAATTCTAGCTTGATTTTGTCAATAGCGTTTGAGAGAGGCACAAACAATTTTACTTGATCATCAGTGACAGTTGCCAGTGACTTTAACATTCCTTGCTGGATAACTTTCATAAACCTGTAATCAGCGGATAGCGTAAATCTGTTCTCGTTCTTTCGTTGTTGTAATGAGTCAAAATCACATAGAATCTTTTCAGCATTAAGATTATCAGATACATTGATACCGTTATGTTGTAATTTTTTAATCGCAGAAACAATGACATTGATATTTTCAAAATTCATTATATAATAAGTGTTTATTTAATATAAAAATAAACAAAAATATACAGCGCGGGGTGATATTCGATCTACCATTCCATAGTTGTATCAGATAAACCTAATGAGGTTCCGAATCCTTGTTTAGACATTTACCCCCCAAGAGACCCCTAAATATCCGTAACCGAAACTTTAGAGGCTCAGAGGGTTGTCTATACGTGTTATTAGTTTACCCCCGAAAGAATTCCTAAATATCCGTAACCGAAACTCTAGGAACTCAGAGGGTTGTTTATACACGTGTAGGTCTTATTTTAGTGACCAATCAGATTCTGTTTATTGCCTTACAAGAATTCCTAAATATCCGTAACCGAAACTCTAAGAACTCAAAGGCTGATTGGTCTTTGTGACCTGGAATCTCATTAGGTTTATTTTTAGTTTTGCGATTGTGTCTTTTGGAATGGCCCTTGTGTGGGGTACCCCTTTAGTGAAGTTACAAGGTCACGACCTCATATCACCCCCCGCCGTATATTTTTGATGAGATGATATGATGATGATGATGATGAAATGCCGTCTTTAAGCACACCAACCCCCAATGATCAACCAATGGGTGATTCACAAAAGTGAATCCACCACGTGTTGACGTAGTGGATTGGTGTACTCAAAGACGGGGGGCTGGAGCCCCCAATAGATTATAAATCCTGGCCTAAAATCGCCTTCAGCAGACAAGTTGTCTTTCTCGGGTTTCGAACTATGACCCTCCGGATGAGAGTTTCTACGCGCTATCAACTGAGCTATCGGACCTTGTTATAAATACATATTGAAAAAGTTAGTATGTGTTTACCAATAGCCTATTTCCTAAAAACTACAATGTTCTTAACAAAAACCACATTTTTCTGTGTAAAATGGAATTTTATATTTCTAGTTTCCAAAAAATATATATAATTCTGTATAACATTGAGTCTATGCGTAGGCCGTAACCAAGGATATTGATTTATTCATATAGCGGATGTTCTTAAAATAACTTTACGCACAGCCGTTATATGGAATAATCAATATGCAGCCACAGCCTTCTAGATAATAGATTTCGATTGTGCGCGGATTTTATGTTAACAAAAGAATACAGTATTATAGACATCCAGATATTTTTTTTTTTGTTATGATAAAAACGTATTATGATAACGCTCTATGAGCGTACATACAGGTTTATATTCAGTTCTTCGTTTTTTATGTCCAGAATATGATTGCTTTGGTCTGTGAGTTTAAAGTGTATTCTTGATAATAACGGATTATGAACTCGCAGGTACACGGGGTTAATTGGCTCTGATACAATTAACCAACCGGGAGGGACCAATGGGCTGAAACTGTATAATATGTACCCTTGCTGGGCCTGGCTAGACTTAGAAAGATCTACCTGATAGCTACCTTCAATAACATCGCATACCAGATTGATTGCAATTGTTGTTGTTATATTTACAATACCTGGCGATATATGACGTCCGGCACCAAAGGGATTGTTATTGTGTTTTAGTATAACCGGTGGTATGGTTATTTTTCTCCACGATTCAATTACTCCCGGATAATATTCTTCAATAAGATCATTTAATGATTTCTTCATTTCAGCGTTATTTAAATCTGGTATAATAAATGTTTGTAAATCTTTTTCTGTTATTTTGTAATGATTAAGAAATAACAACATTAATGTTGGATCTATGTAAATATTATCGAGTTTAGTCGTAGTGTTTATAATACTTCGATTGGCGATGTATAAATCGAGTAACATTCCATTTAAATGTTTTAAGGACTCGATTATTTGCTGCTTTATGTTATCGTTGTAATATTGTGATAATGAAATAAGTAAATTTCTTAAATCATTAAACGTTTTATCGTATTCAGGTTTAAGAGTATTTAAAAATTCTTTAAAAAATTCTTCATCAACAATCTCTCTATCACGCATACTTGGCGTCTTGATAACAGTAAATGCTGATCTAGTCATCTTGGGAATTCTTTTACCATCAAAATCGGTAAAGTAATATCTATCGTCGTTTGGAAATCCAAATCTTGTATTACTCCATGGTTGTTTTTTTCGATATTCTGGATCTTTAATGAATTTTTCTTCACTCGTTTTAAATTCTTCTATTTTTGGTTCTGAAACTCCATTATAAACAGGTGCGACTTCAGGCCATCCTAACACGGATCTGATCGAACTTTGATAAATATCTACGAGGTAATCAGGAGAATTTATTTCAATAATCGCTGATAGTGTTGGTTCATAAACAGTGATCGCTATTTTAGATTCTTTCCCTGTGATAGATTTAATTCTGCGTTGGAACTCATCATTAATCTGTTCTATTTGATAACTGCCTGTTGAAATTCCAACAACTTGCCAATCAGGTGTTCCATCTGGTTTATTTTTATTCGCAAATACCAGTGAATTATTTGGTTGTTGTCCACCAAACGGTTTTGATCTGATATTTGGCCAACTATGATAAACTCGTAATTGCGCTAATGCTATTTCCTTTGCTGGAATTGCAGTCGGAAAGTTAACGCTAAATTCAGGATTGGTTGAACTTAATGATATCATAGTAGTTTTTGACGGCGTTGTATTAGCTACGATCTGCTGAAGTAATTCTAACGATGACATTATTATTATCGTTATTATTTAATTCTCCATTTTTTCCGTTATTGTCACTAGCGATTATGAATGCTTCATCGTAGGTTTTCATTATCATTACGAACTCCTCATCAGATATTTTACCATCACCGAGATACGCTGACATATACGAGCATAATTTAGTGTAGGCGGTTGTTGCTGTGTGCAATTTCATTATGTACTCGTTTAGTTTATCATTCGTACACGTCGATATTTTCTTAGCGATAATACTGAAAATACCTGCACATGTTGTTGCCGTTGAAACTATAATTGTTACAACTGCAGGCGCTGTCATCGTTATTGTTGATAGTAATAATCCAGTTCCAGCAATAACAGCAGAAACCGGATATACCATTATATCAATAACAACCATACGTCGCCGATATTTTTTTACCTTTATCGTGTAATCGTCGATGATATTTTTTAGTTTGGTTTGACACTCACATACTTGAGTGTATCTGTGACGTTGAACATCGATAAATGACTCTTGATTCATTATACTTATCTAGGTAACTATATTGAGGAGTTTCAGCTACAAACTCAATACACCACCAATAAGTCGCTGCGGTTAACTTTTTATCATTCGCTATCAGCATAAACGTTTCCTCGACATCTTTATTTAACACTATAGACACAATTCCAGAAAAATCATTGGTTGAATGACGCCATGGAAATGTGGTAAATATACTGAATTTTGCACTGCTAAACACAGATAATCTATATACACCAGTAACCTCTGCAGTGTGTTTAAAAGTGTTATTTTCCTGCGACCATGTTGCTTTTCCTGATGCTACCGTATATACTATGTTAATGATCTGCTTGTGTGGAATTTTAACGAGATTAGTTTTTTGAATAATATTAGGAATACCACTAATGATATCGTTGAGTCTTGTGTTAATGTCAGCGAGATTAATAATAACAGTTGGTGGAGTTCCAAAAAATTCGTTAATAGCTCTGTTTACATTTCTACGAAAATTTAGAAATGTTTGTACATGATTAAAATATTCAGTTCTAAATGCAGCAATTCCATCATTGATAGTCGTTAATGAAGTAGTTATTGGAATTTCCCTATCATCGACGTATTTCTTCGTTGCAGCGTCGAAATCTGTTTATGGTGTTCTGAGATTATTAATACCATTATTATTCATGTCGAGAAATGCACGCATTATACCACCGCGCACTGACACGTATTTGGATTCTTGATCATCGACGTATTTTTTTGTTGCTGCGTCTGTATCTGCGATTGGATCTCCAAGATATGTAATTTTTCTTCTTGACATAATAATGTCACCGGTAAATACATCACCAGTTTTCTTAACATAATCGTTAACCGATTTACTGGAATCCTGTATTTTACCCTGATCAGTAAAAGTAACGATATTATTAACAACCGCATTTGGAATTCGTATAAGTACATCTAGTAGTTGTATATTACTCGTTTTCAATCGTCCTTGTTTGTCCTGAAAAACGACGACTTCATTTTGATCCACACTTGTAATATTTAATAAATCATCGATTTCATTTCTGAGCTGATCAAGAGTTGCATATTTAGATAAATCGAACTTCTCCTTATCTTTGCGAGTAGATCTTCCATAAATATCTACCATTATATTTACTGATATCTGTTTAAGTGTTATGACGTAGTGTAGTGAACGCGTGCACGACTTTATGAGGCGGTGCTGTTGATTTTGATATAGCATCAAGCACAGCGAGGGTTTCACGACTGCATATTGGAGGATCAGTTATTTTTTGTGTCGGTAGCATTGAATACCAGATTGGAATATCACCAGTAACGTACTCTAAAAATTCTTTTGGTGGTGCTAATCCATGCGAATCGAAATAAATAATTCAACGTGGATTAATTGCATATGCGACCCAGTGCGTGCCTGGACCAGAGTTTTTATCGAGATTAATAATACCGGTTTCAATATTGTTTGGTTTTTTTGGTAATTGATCGCGCATAAAAACACCTCTGAAATTTTTTATTTTTAATTGCTTAGCAGCATTAAGTAAATCAAATTGGACATTGGTGATATTAGTAAACTGTCCCTGGTAATCTTAGACCCTTTCCGTACCATGAATGTGGAGTCCCTGGTAATCTTAAACCTCTTCCCTTTTTTTTGATTCCTTGTCCGGTTGCTTTCTTTAACGCCATTCCAGCAGCAGTTCCAACAGCACCTAACGCAGCTGCCTTTGCAACAGCTGGGGCTGCAGCTGCTATTAAAGCTGGTATAGCTGCAAGAAGTGGAAATATACCACCCGTTTTAGCGATGTTTTTGATGGCGCCCGCAGAAAGATTAAGTTTGACACCTTTATTTGATTTTTTAGCGCCATTGAAGTTTTTAAACTGACGCTCGGTCAACGATAGTTTATTTGCACCGGTCATCTGTTCTCGCTTTAGCGATATTTTTATTCCATAGTTATTTTTTGATGCTGATTGCAGCTTTTTAATCTGACCAGGAGTCAGACTCACACTAACGTGATGATATAACATTATAATTATTATGGATGATCTAATTACATATTTTCTACTGGAGCATCAATAACTCTCATTCGTCCACCAACACCTTCGAGTAACATCGATTTATCGCTGAGTATAACAGCAATTGCTCTGTAATTAGCAATAACTCCTTGAATCACACGAGCTCGAAAATGAATATCTACAACAGATTGTCTTGTTAAATCTAAATGTTCTAAAGAAAAATAATAAATCGGATACAGCGTTGTAAAATCTAGCTGCGATATTTGTAAACCAGTATCAATGTTTTGATCACGACCCATGAACGACATTAATCGATGATATGCACGTGCTACATGATTTTGATCGAAATTTGACAAAATATCCTCGGATGGTTCTTGATGTCCATTTATCCTTAATGAAACTTCAGAAACACCAAGTTTGTCAAATATCATTATATTTTGTGTTTGATTATTTACTCGTGCAGTATTTTGAAGCGCAATAAATATATGTCGCGGTGCAGAAACACCTTGCTGTGATGCTATCTGCCATGTAAATAAACCATTAATATTACTCTGGATAGCATCTGTGGTCATCGTTAACCATGATAACGTTGATTTACCAACTTGACTCATAAAAGATAGTAACCGATCTTCTTCAGATATTGTTGGAGTCATCACTGGCATCCACAGGGAAAGTTTGGTCAGTATAACTCTACCATGAAGTGCTACAGTTGCAGCATCATTAACTCCTTCAACGTGCCACATTGCATCATTATCATCGCTTTTTCGCACAAGTACAACTGTATGTTTAGCTCCAAAAATAACTTTTCTAACATTTCTACAGAATCCAAAGATATGTGACAGTGGAATCACACAAGAAAATGATTTCCTATTACCCTTTAACATTGCTCGACGTGCTGTAAATCCTAAGTTGAAATTTGGATTAATACTGTGCAATCACGGAAAATCAGCAGCAGGCCGGTCTATCATTCCAGCTGGTTGTGGATCTAATGCAGTAGCACGCGCTGTTTGTACTAAATTGTGTTGTCTACTGTCAGGGTAGTCAGAAGTATCTTTTGAGAACATCATTGATGGACCAGCTGATCTTGAGTAATCGTTGCTGTATCTCGCAAGTCCTAATATCATTGTGGCAACGTCGACTTCCTTCTGAATTGATTCAATATTTTTTCCGTCAATCATGTACGTAGCGCTATCAAATAACGCCATAATACCATTATTAACAAAACCAGTTCTAACTTCATCGGCGTACTCGGTATTATCTGTCTTTATAATTTCACCTTCAACTTCGATAAATGCTTCAGCGGGTAAGAAATATCTACTTGTATCTTGAACCTGTAGTTCAATTCGTCCACGCTGATCTGGAATTCGTGCGTCGTAAGAATAATATTGATAATCGCGCACAGACTCATCTTTGAGAACTGGTGCATCCATGTCAAACGCGGGGTCAGATATGCGCTTAAACATCTTTATTATTATCGTCTTCGTCTAACTGGAAGACCACTTCCTGCTATCAGACTAGCGGTTATATTTTTTTCCTTTTCCGACATCGGGATATCAGCTAACTCCGCTAGTTTTTGATTAGCTGCTTGATTTATTATTTTACTTACATTTGTGGGCATCACTTCAGTGCTAGGTAATTTCACAGGTTGAGGTCGGGTCGCTTGTGGTCTGTGTATTAATCGTGCTAGTCTATCTTTAATTGCTGAGAATGCTTTGCTAGCAATATTACCAACAGCGCTTGTACCTTTTTCACGAACAACATCAATAGCTTTCATTCCTAGCTGCTTTGCAATCGGTATTGCTTTTGGGGCTATTCTTCTAAACAGACCCTGAATAACATCACCTAGTCCATCTCCGTAGGTCGTTTTGTATACTGGTAATCGAGAATTTATTACCCTGACCATGGTAGGTCCACGAGTATTGTGTATGATCATTTTATTATTAAGTGACTTTATCACTAATTACATACTTAGTCACTATGATGCTCATCGGCGATTTCATTAATGAGAGACCGATATACATCAATATCCATGATACCGCCTGTAAATAATCGTTTACAAATATCAGCTACTTCATTAATGATTTCTGGAGAATTATTACCAGCTCGTTTTCCTCCAATGAGGATTTCTAATCGATCAACATCAGCAAGAACATTATTAGGACAGGTAATAAGACCACTTCCTAAACCACTTCCAGTTGCGCCAGGGTCGTCTTGAAATTCTTTTTCTTCTCCCTCTTCAACTTGTTCCGGTAATACTTTTGGTGATCTTAGAAGACGACGAAATGGTTCTCTTAACGTTCTTCGTTTTTTTTCTCGTTTTTGTTGTTGTTGTTGCTGTAGTGGTTGTTGTAGCTCTTGTTGTTGTTGTAGCTCTTGTTGTTGTAGTGGTTGTTGTAGTTGTGGTAGTGGTTGTTGCGGTGATGGTAATTTTAGTTTAGGTGATGATGGTGGTGATAGTTCAAATTGTAGTGGTTGTGATAATAGTTTGCTTTGTTTAATATCTTTTATATGTTTATATATAATATCATCAAATTCATTAAATTTTTCAACATCTTCATCAGATCTGACTTCTGGAATACCAGTAGCAACGCGATATACATCTTTGACCCAACTGGCAGAGCTTAATGATTTAATATATTCTGGTTTTACATATTTTTTTCTTTCATAATATCCAAACGCAGCAATATCAAATAATTGGTTTGGATCCCTGATAGCAGCAATACCTTCAGGCGTAAATTTATCTATTATCTTAATTCTGGTTCTTGGTGGTCGTGGTTGTGGTTGAGCTGCTTGTGGTGCTTGTGGTGGTGGTTGAGCTGCTTGAATACGACCAGCAATATCAGCAGGTAATGTTTCAAGAGCTCGTTGTGTTGCCTCAGTTGCTGTAACAATTTTCTTTGTTGGTTCGACAATCGGTTTAAATAATTTTTCTGTACCTTCTGTAAATTCTACCTGAGACTCCTGACGCGATTGTAGTTGTTGCTTAACAGAATCACGAACGGGTAGATATTTTTTAATTGCCTCTAGTCGCTCTCGAGATAATTTAGCTGAGTGTGGTTCTCCAATACTCATTATTGATAATATCTATAATGGCTGTTTAATTCATAGCAGCAGTAGAGCTGAACGACAAAAATTGAGTGACCCGCGAGTAAACGAATCGCATAAAAATCTGAAAAAAAATACGTCAGCAAAAAGTAACGGAAATGAGCTAACCCAATAGATTTATTATCCGTTTTTCAAACTATATAGTAATAATAAATGTTAGGAGGTTCGGTTTATGTTATTGACCTTTTTTTTTCAGCCCCTGTAGGAACCTTTATTTTTTATAAATAAGGTTTCAGCCAAGTGGTCTGTTCAGCTCTACTGCTGCTCCCCCATATGAAATTTGTCCCAAAGGATGTTCCTAGTCATTGTTTACTTAAAGATATTTTAAAAAGTTAAATATAAATGAAACTTTGACTTCTTTACTCTTTAATATCGTTTTGCCTTTTCTTCATATTTTCCCGATATATTGCCATCCATATGTACAGCAATATTCTTCGCAGTATTTCAAGATATTACAACAAGAAGATTCTGGCGTTACCTATCCCTGTAATAATTTTCAACAGGTGACACTGCACGCACATACAAATACTCGTGGATGACATCATGTAGGTACATTTAGACTATGGAGCAAATTATAATTAGACATTATGTTTGATAAATTCTATCTAACCCGACTACCCAGGAACTGGGATTGACAAGGTATTATCATGCGTACCTGAATATGAGTTCTAGTTAATGAGCAACTGCAATCCTCTGTCTTTATAATCCTTGAGGACGGTGGCCATGCAAATGACTTGCGTTATAAATGTGGGATCCTTGAACTGAGAGATGTTTCATTAAGACAGTGTCCCGACAGATCATCAAAACTATATAAAGGGTGTTTATGCTGCTAAATTACACTATAATTGGTTTTTATGAGTCATGAACGAAAATGCAGATAAATTAAGTAACAACGAGGAAACAAAACTTGACCAGTACAGCGTGCATTTGTCTAAATTTCCCAGTATCTGAATAACTTCTTTCTGAGAACAGACTACCCCTTGTCTTTCCTTTCTGTTGATATGGAATACTCATTAATCCAAAGAAAAAGGGTGGAACCAAATATGTCCATATTAATAGGGTTCAGTATATTTTCTAGAATGGCTCATACGTCCTGCGTTGTGCAGATGCATACATACTGGTTCAATCTCTTCATTGTAATTGCTATTCCATATATATATATATATATATATATATATATATATATATATATATATATATATATAAGAAACAACTTTAATTCATTTTCTCATGTTGTGTTTGTAGACCGTTGGATGTTATTTATTCCTGTTATATCGATATCCTATTTCTAGCACTCTTGTATGGGAGATCAAATCTACAGCATTTTAAATTGTATCAGAAAGAAAGTTAGATTTATGTTTTCTTTCTTGAGGGTAAAAATGACCTTTATTACAGAGACACCCTTATATCAGCCTTGTTTCAGAAATATTTAAAAGTAGTCATTAAGGTCAGTTTAGATAAGTGTTTTACAATTGGATACCTACGACATTCCTTGATTGCAGTGCTGTTCATGGAGCCATAAAAATGTTCTACCTTACTTGTTGTTGTTGTTGTTGTAGTGTTTAACACCATTTTTCAGCACACGATAGGCTATACATGGCGGCCAGTATTAATAGTAGAGGAAGAACCCGGGAAAACCCCGGAAAGAACCGCCGACTCACGAGAAGCTACTGGCAAGCTTTCTCACATACCCACATTGGCCGAATCCGAGACTCGAACCCACGCCGATAGAGGTGAGATGGCAGTGATCCGTAACGGATAGCGCTTTAGACCACTCGGCCACTCGGGGTCCCGCTACCTTACATGAGAGGTCACCTTATATTGAGGTGCTCTATAAATAATATTACTATTAAATAATGAAATGGGATATATTACCATACCAGGCATAAAAAGGACTGCTTTATACTGAGGTGACTTAAATTAAGGGAGTACTGTGCACCATATGTACTCGCTTATAAGACAAGTCCACATGCAAACTGCAGAGACCCAGATTTGCCTCGCATAATGCGCCTGCATATCTGGGTTTGTGCAGTTTGTTAGGAATAATCAGTAGAACAAACAAAAGAGACCCTGATCTGGAGGCACATTATGCTACAGCAAATCAGGATCGTTGTTGTTTGCAGTTTGACTCGTCTTATAAGCAAGTTCAGTATATTTCAGATGCTTTAAGTAAAAAGAAATGATGGATGGTTCTGTTTTGAGATAATACTCAAGCATTTTTGTCCAGACTCTAGTATTTTTTGAAAAATTATCTTCATCATTTATGCCCTGAGCTAATAGCCAGTATGGGTTTGA
This sequence comes from Megalonaias nervosa, assembly GCA_016617855.1. Taxonomy (NCBI): domain Eukaryota; kingdom Metazoa; phylum Mollusca; class Bivalvia; order Unionida; family Unionidae; genus Megalonaias; species Megalonaias nervosa. The sequence continues at coordinate 207,536 of JAECUM010001080.1, forward strand.
TGACCTATGATTGATCTTACAGCTGATATCTGTAAGGCAGAATCTATATGGTGATCCATATGGTGATTGGCAATTTGACAAATCTGGATTACAACTTTGAACAATTGTCTCAGTTGATTATAAATTGACTATATTACACAGTTTGTTGACTGAGAGAGTTGATTTTTGAAGTTGATATTTTATTAAGTATGTGAAAACACTGAATACACAACATGCTGCTGGTTATGGTGTTGCTGATACTTATATAAGGATTATGTCATCAACGGTATTATTCATTCACATTGTATTCTCAAAGCATTTGTGGTAAGTTCATATAGCTTGGGGAAAATGTTACTAAGTTTGAAACCTTTTGCTAAATTCATACAAAAGAAATTATTAAATAGTTGTATAGTAGTTGTATCTAATGTGCATAGAAGATTAGTATGAAAAGTGTATTCATATTTGTACTTGAAATGACCGTTTAATTCTATATTCATATTAGAAGATTAGTATGAAAAGTGTATTCATATTTGTACTTGAAATGACCGTTTAATTCTATATTCATATTAGAAGATTAGTATGAAAAGTGTATTCATATTTGTACTTGAAATGACCGTTTAATTCTATATTCATATTAGAAGATTAGTATGAAAAGTGTATTCATATTTGTACTTGAAATGACCGTTTAATTCTATATTCATGTTTGTACTTGAAATGACGTTGCACTTTTATATTCATATTTGTACTTAAATGACCATATTCATATTTGTACTTAAATGACCATATTCATATTTGTACTTAAATGACCATACATGCAATTTTATATTCATATTTACAAATGAAATGACCATGTTTTAAATGTTATATTTGTACTTAAAATGACCGTATTTTAAATATTATATTTGTACTTAAAATGACCGTATTTTAAATATTATATTTGTACTTAAAATGACCGTATTTTAAATGTTATATTTGTACTTAAAATGACCATACTTGCAATTTGATATTCATGTTTGTATATGAAATGACCATGATTTTTTTATAAATAATTCCAGCCTCCTTCCTTTGGTGAAAAATAAAAATTGCTCTGTGTTCTCATCTGCACAAAAGGCCATTACCAATTGGTTAAAAATATTTTCAATATTAAAAAGAACAGACAGAATATGCTGGCTCTAAAAACATTTTCCTCAATCCTGTCTCATTATTTAATTGTCTTTAAAAATTTGTCATTTTCAGAAAATGTCACCACAATGGCCTACAATAAGTCATTGGTTATTAATAAACCAATATAAGTCTAGATTCCCGAAGTATATGATCTATTTGTTTTGGATTTTAATGTAGTTTAAACAATTTTTAAGTCATATCGCTACGATGTCTGCAGTGTGACAGTTTATAGTGATATCTAGTACTAGGGCATCATTCCACAGACATGTAGCATTATGTCCCATCCAGTCACATTATCTTGACACCAGGCCAACCAGTCCTAACCTCTTAATGCTGAGCGTCAAGTGAGGCAGCTGCTTGTACCATTTTTATAAGTCTTTGATATGACTTGGCCAGGGTTCGAACCCGCGACCTTCCGCATCCTAGGTGAACGCTCTGACCACTAGGCCACTGGAGCGGTCCCAAGTATCTGAACTGATTGAATAATCTCAGTCCTATTTTACGCCATGTTACTGTATTTCTCCCATGCTAAATCAGAGGCCCTAGGCTAACCTTGTAAATGTTTGAATGAGGTAAATAATTGGAAATAAGTCATCTATCATTTTCTATACTAAATCATCTGTCATTATCTATACTAAGTCATCTATTATTGTCTATAATTTTATACTGAATTCATATTTCATATGCAGAGACTGCTTGTTACAGATGCATTTGTTATAATATACTGAACATGAAAAGTTTAAATGTTAGATACATTTCTTCCTACATTTACTTTAAAATTTACAGATTTAAAGTTACATATAACTAAGTGAGGAACCCCAAGTTAGAACATAGTGTGTTTTTTGTGGGAAATTTATTTTAATTCCCCTGAAAACATTCTGACAGATGTTATATATCAATGTCATTAATATATAACCACTGCAGGTTTTTTGTAAGATATTAAACTTATTGTATCTACCCTTGCACAATGCCAAATTGAACAGCAGAGACCAGATCTGCTATCTCATACCCTTTATATCTGATGATAAACCCACCCCCACTTTTATGACGTTTTGACAAATATTATGGATATTTGTCTGAAAATACACCCCACCCCCCTTTGGACCAGTTTATTAGGCTGGCCCGCTGGTTTTATAATGGAGGATATACTGTACTGTTTTTCAAGCAAATAGACTATATTCATTATCAAACAGCAGCTCAAGGTTTCTAGTATTATACTCAACATAAGCTTATTCAAGAATTATTTTCTTCTTCTTCTATCAAAAGCCATTCCAGTTTGGAAATGAACTGCAAATCCCTTCAACTGTAGTATTTTCCAACATAATGTCAGCTGTAAGAGGTCATACTGAGTATCTGTATTGTTCCATTTTGCAACATCTTTTGGGTATACAAAGATTTTTTGGATTCTATTGCAAATATGGCAGGCAGTTCAGAGTGTAACTTCTGATTACAGTGGTTGTGCAAATGGTGGTGAGACCAAGAACATAGTGTGTGGGCTACAACCAGAACCCACCCACCCCATTCCTATCAATTTGTCCAACATGACTGTGATCCATCATCATGGGTTTTTATCAAGGCTGTTGGAAATTTAGTCTATCCTACCATGACTTGTTCTAATCTTTCCAATTTATTACATTATGAATACAGTATATACTCGCTTATAAGTCAAGTCAAACTGCAAACAAATATCCTGATCTACAATAGCATAATGTGTCTTCAGATAAGGGTCTATGTTGTTTGTTCTGCTGATTACTCATAATAAACTGCACAGACCCAATGGGTCTATTCAGTTTGCAGTTGGACTGGACATATTAGCAAATACATACGGTAGATCATATAGCTGATTTTATTCATGTATATCATGCTAGTTACTTAACAGAAAATAGCTAATGAACATAATTATCACAGAATTAGGTAATTGACATAATTATCACAGAAGAATGCCAGTATTGGATTAGTTGACTGGTTTTTGGTGTGTTTGTTATGATCTAATATGGTAGGTGTTTTGCTGTATTCTTCTTCAAGATAATTGGAATTGTTTTGGATGTTTGCAGTTCAGATGCACACCTTATGGAATTTTGGTATTTTGAACTTTGCATTATCAGCATACCTTCTTGACTTTTATCTTAGCAAATGTCTAAGTGCTTTTTAACATGAACAATTGATCTTGTTATTCTAGACACATTCTCAATGTAGCGGACTCCAGACCAACAGATTGGTTCAAAAAAAAGTTTTAAAAAAAATAACCCGTTCTCAGGAATTGTGTTTTCAGTGTCTAGATTGACAGACTCAATAAAATCATAGCTTCACCAGATAGCACACATGCATGTACACCAAAAAGTTATGTATTAATTTGTAGGAGAATTATGGGACTGATCAGTTAATTTTTGTAATTAATAGCAGTGACTGTTCATTACATCTTTACAGTCTGTTTTGTACTGAAAATTGAATCATGATTCTGTATGCTAAATAACCCAGCTACTTTTCTATCTGTTTTGGCATGAAATACGGAATTCTGTAATTTTTCAACATTCTCTTTTCAGAAAGCATTAGGTATGAGTTTTATATCTTCCAATATCACAGTTTTAATTCATACTTTTGTCTGATGATTCATTGTGTCGTATTTTCTTTTTCTGCAGCTAATGTGTGTACATTTTTATTTTAGATTAATCCAAGATAGATTAGAAACCACAAAGCAGAAGTGTTTTTTCTCCAGTACAGTTTTCTTGTGAGTATGCTTTCTGTATCCTTGAATAGCGCTTTAAAATGAAAATATGATGGCTATATGCACTATATAATGCAGACAGGTAGCACTTGACTATGTGCTACTTTAAACATGTTTTAGAACTCAAAGTATGCAAAGCAAGCAGTCAGAGTGGAAAAAGACATGAGAAATGGTATAGCTGGGCATCCTGATGCCATGAGACATTTATGCTAAATAAGTGACATGAAATACATGTATGGTGCATCTTAGGTAATTCTCAAAGAAAGAGCTCTTTCAAATGAAACTTAAAGTTAAAAAACTGTCTCCTTTTCCTGTTAAGTCTTTTTAGAGATCACCTTTTAAGTAATCACCTTCCTTTAACAACCTTTATTTACTAAATTTCTTGTATCAATATTGACCACTTTGAAGCAGCCACATGAGACCCTTTTTTCATTTTCCAGATGTGGTTGCTTAAGATCAGTTTTACTGCACTAATGCTTTGTGTAGTATTTTGAACAATTAAGGACGAAGTTGAAAAGGTATAATAATGAGAGAGAGAGAGAGAGAGAGAGAGAGAGAGAGAGAGAGAGAGAAGTTGAACTTCTGGTACTAATACCTGGTAGATTAAAAATCAGTTTATTTTCTCTCTGTTGGCATATTTTTTCTTTCTATTTATCTAAATTGCTTTTGTGATAAGTCTATATGATTCATAATGATCCAACACCTACCCATGTTATCAATATTTTAGGAAATTGTTCCTTTAAGAAAGGCTTTTCAATGATATGCACCCCACTCCACTCCCTTTAGTTTTTTAAATCTTTACACTGCTTCCCCAGGGGTTATTATAGGAAAATACTGTAACTAAACAATTTTCATGCAGTTGTTAATTAATAGCCAACCTATCTACGATCTCTCACTTATAGAGGATCTTGAAATTTCTGATCTTTAGAAACTGGCATATGACAAGAAAATCAGGAGGTTGAATTAATTTTGTCTGAATAAAAGTAGCTTTTGTAGAATTGTAGCTTTGTAATTCTACATAAAGCTAGATTCTTCTCTTTGAAAATTACCCGTCTGTTACTTCTTGACCATTTGTCAAGTTCTTACAATGTATTACTAAATGATTCGGGGTTTTATCTAAAGCTTCCAAAACTACCTAATACAGTCAACCACTGCTGTTTGTCAACTAGCTTTGTTCACACAACTCTCTGGATTTGCAAGTTTGCTTTGGAGTTATCACGGACTTTGCGGGAGAGATAGACTAGGTAACAAGGAGTGAGCTTGCAAATTTAATCAGACAGACCTTGGAAAAGTTTACACAAACTGGAGTGGTCATGAAGAGAATACAGATGGACTTTTTGACACAATAAATTAATACAAGTTTTATGAAGTGGTATGCTTGTCAGATTTAAGCTGCAGTAGTAAAAGAAGAGAGTATTGAGTGCAGAAGGTAATTAATGAAGATAATTATTGTGTAGTTAAAGTGCAAACTATATTGTAATTCATAAGTAAGTAGATCTCTTTTGGAAACTTTGTTTTAATTTTTGAAGATAACTGTTCCCTTCTGTTCTAGGAAATAAGGAGGAACAGTGCTATGGCGGCATCACAGTGCAATTAATTAAATGGGTAACGCATAGGGTTTTTAAAGATGTGTATTGTGTGCCATTGCCATGGCGGCATCACAGTGCAATTCATTAAATGGGTAAGTATAATGCATAGGGTTTTAAAGATGTGTATTGTGTGCCATTGCTATGGCGGCACCACAGTGCATTCATTAAATGGGTAATGCATAGGGTTTTTAAAGATGTGTGTTGTGTGCCATTGCTATGGCGGCATCACAGTGCAATTCATTAAATGGGTAAGTATAACGCATAGGATTTTTAAAGATGTGTATTGTATGCCATTGCTATGGCGGCATCACAATGCAATTCATTAAATGGGTAACGCATAGGGTTTTTAAAGATGTGTATTGTGTACCATTGCCATGGTGGCATCACAGTACAATTCATTAAATGGGTAACACATAGGGTTTTTAAAGATGTGTATTGTGTGCCATTGCTATGGCAGCATCACAGTACAATTCATTAAATGGGTAATGCATAGGGTTTTTAAAGATGTGTGTTGTGTGCCATTGTTATGGCGGCATCACAGTACAATTCATTAAATTGGTAACACATAGGGTTTTTAAAGATGTGTGTTGTGTGCCATTGCTATGGCGGCATCACAGTACAGTTCATTAAATTGGTAACGCGTAGGGTTTTTAAAGATGTGTATTGTGTGCCATTGCTATGGTGGCATCACAATGCAATTCATTAAATGGGTAACATATATGGTTTTTAAAGATGTATATTGTGTGCCATATTAATAAAATTTTGCTATTACCTCAAAACAATTTAATATCTCAAAATCTGTTTCATTTTGCCTGAATTCAAATACAGCAAAATGTCTGAATTATAACTGTGTTCCCCTCCACCTGCTTACAGGAGGTAGTATTGTTTTCATGCCTATTGTCCATTCATCTATCCATTCAATATACTGTCCATCTGTCTGTTACATTAAATTTGTGTGGAAGATAACTCTGGATATATTGAATGAAAGCAAACCAATATTGATATGTAGATTCCTTGACCTTATTGTGTTCTGGTGACCTTGGCCCAGTTTTCAAGATCACAAGGTAACAGGTTTGTACTTAGGAATGGACAAAGCTTTGTGAGAAACCACATTTCTGTAACCAAACATGATTTAATATGGAATGCAGATGCCTTAGGAGGTTTTCAAGACCAAATTAGCATCTTGTGACCTTGATCCAAATTTAAATGTAACAGAGTGACATTTTGTTATTTTTTCTTATCTTAGATAATAATCAAATTGTTGTTCTATGATCTTAAAACTGGCCAATTTCTTCTCAAGCTTCAATTCATTTTAAAATATACATTTTCCTTGTCTCACTTATCCATGCCATATAATATCATACATTGCTGTTGGTGGGGGAGACTTAGGGTAGATCTTTTCTTCTTGAAATTTGTTCTTGAATTGTGTGAAGACAAGTTCCAACAGGTTTGAATAGTCATTATCATTTCAGCATCTATATCTCTGTGCTACACAGCAAATTTCAGATAATTTTTTTCTGAAGTTTTTCTGTGTATTCAGTGGAAGTGTGACTGAATGATGTAGATTAAGACTTAATTTGGTTTGACCTGTGAAACAATATTCAGAAAGAATCCAGAACATGTTTGAAAGGCTAAAGGGATAGCATATTCAAAATACAGCAACAGTAAACCAGCATTTGGAAATATTTAGACAGTTTATGAAAATTAAAAATGGTACTTATGAATATTTAAACAAAATGACTCATATTATTGAGCTGTAAGAGGTATTATTACATTTTCAGCAATTGAGCTGTAAGAGGTATTATTACATTTTCAGCAATTGAGCTGTAAGAGGTATTATTACATTTTCAGCAATTGAGCTGTAAGAGGTATTATTACATTTTCAGGAATATTCAGCTTGATTCTGAAACATATTATATTATTTTCTCCTGGACCTCTTGTGGTTTGTACCACTATCTAGATTTTATGCAATAAAAGCACCTGTAGCACAAAACAATGGTGAAAATAAAAGTCATGTAAATGATTTAAATTTCAAACCAACTACTCATACCTCAATACCATGGCTGTCGTATCCATTTTCATTCACGGTGATAAACCCTGATGAGACATTTGTTTGGTGACAGAGATCGCTGACACGTTTCTAGTGGATCAGGTTTTGCATGTAAAATTAAGTTGCTTAATGTTTGGAAGGGTTTGGCTATGTCCTTCAGTGGCTCATAGCAAACTGGGTTTTCACTATAGCATTCACCCCTTGTCAATAATAGACTTACCTAGCATAATTAGTGTGCATTTTGATGAAGCCTATTTTTATGCTTGTTGTTATGATCAAGGTTGTACATACATACATACATACATACATACATACATACATACGTGTGTGTATGTGTGTCTTTGACCTCATCAGATTGATACAGTATCTGATTGGAATAGAGATCTACCTAAACTAATTATGTCTGACATACACATATAAAGTTTCATGTTCTGGTGAAATCTGAAATTCCAGTTATTTTTAGTAACCTATCTGATAAAACATTACTTTTTGTGTTAGGGAGTTACTGTCAGTGGCCCTGTTTTTTTACTTTGAATAATGTAAAAGCCATAATCTGATTGGTGAATTAAAAGTTCAGCAACATATGATTTTGAATCAGTGCCTGCCAGATCTCCTTTAGGTCAGATATGTAGATTTTAATGAGACTGCGAATTAATATCATACGCAACACTTACTAAATTTAAAAACGTAATGTTCATTAATCTAAATGAATTTAAAAATTAAAAATAGATTTTTTGCAAAGAAGAACCATGAGGGTGAATTTTATAGAAAATGCAATTTTCTCTTGGGGAAAATGTTTATTGTATACATAAAGAGAATGCAAGCTTTGCACATTAATTGCCAGTACCAAGAATTAGAAAACAGGAAAATATCAAAAGTTGTACTAAGTCCAAAAGCATTAAAATGCAGAAGTAAGCATGCAAAAACATCATTGCAAACTTGGAGAATTTATTGGACAGACATGTAAAACTGACAGAGCACCATTAATTATAACCTTGCAAGATTTTTGCTAACTGTCTGAAATCTGCCTTATCTCTGTCAGCATGTAGAGTGCAATGCAGCACACTCAAAGATAAGATAGGCAGATTTTAGGTATTTCTTAAAGCAGAGAACATTTTCCTGATAATCACCAGAACTGTATTACAAATAGCATGTGGCAAATTATGTGCACTGAATGTGTTGATTTAGATTTCTTTTACATACTAGCTGGTAGGTCATGGTCTACATTGTTTTCTGCACTGACCTTGGCTTGCAGTGAATCAGTTATTTCCAAATGTGAATTGTTGGAACTTAGCATACTTATTGTGTTCTTATGAAAAAAATAAGTATTGAAAAATAAAATAAGCACAGTATTGGCTTTGATTACAGTTCTCATATTTTTAAAAAAAATTCTTCAGTTAAAAACATAATAGTAATTGAACAGTAATTACGTTTTTCTCATTGACAGGTAGAAATAGTCTAATTGTAAAAGCAATGCATGGTATGTTGTGTTTTTTAAATCCATCACTGTCAAACAGAAGATGTGAGTATAAAAAAATAAGACCTTAATGAGTCACATACAGTCTGCCATCGTTAATCTGATTCAGACATTATGTCCAGTAAAGAGACATTAACAGCATCAAACAAAAAATGTTCACAAGCCATATAGAAATTCGTTTCTCTGGCACTTAGTGTCATGACGTAAAGTAAAAGCCCTGAGTTGCACAGCCTCCAAAACTTTGGTTTCTGAAGCATAACTTACCATGGGTCATTATCCTCAGAGAGATGGATTTTCAGCAGCCTGTTTGCCACTAAACCAATTCTTAGCATTCAGTATCATCAGTTATAAGGTGATGGCATTGTGATTCTCCATGTTTGTCAACTTTAGTTTACACAAAGAATTAACAAAGTTCATGTGAATTTTAGTATGTAGCTTTTTGATCAACTCTTGTTTGATTGCCATCATTTTTTATTATATGTATTTTTTTCAAGTTATTGACCCATATTGTTATATATATATATATATATATATATATATATATATATATATATATATATATATATATATATATATATATACCCACACTTGACTCCACTAAATTCTTCTGTTATATAGACCCTACTGTACAATTTTAGAAAGTGCAATGCCATTGCAATGCAGTGAACTGTAATAGCTCTTAGTTACCAATAAGTTGCTGTATACTATAATTTGTGGCCTAATAAATAGGTGTTTACTATTCCACTATAGTACATATTAGTCACTTATCATCTGGCCACTCCCAGCATAGAGTGTTCTTATGTGGTGTTAAGACATGTGCTCCATTTTCATCAGAATCATTCAGAAGTGAATGGACAGTATGGTTCATTTTAGTGCCTTATGCAGAACAAAGTTAAAACTGAAAAGAATTTTCCTCTGCACTTTAATCTGTCTCATTGCAAATCTTAAAACAACCAAATGAAAGGCCAAGTTCCCAATGTATACTAGCTGAAACTATTTTTCGCCAAACAACTTTGATCTATGTGCATTTTATGCTCAACCAGTGATGTCCAGAGAACATCCATTCCACCTATCCATCCATCAGTCCATCAATTCCCTCCACCCATCTACCTGTCCATCAATTCCATCCATCCATCTACCTGTCCGTCAGTCCATCCTTCCATCATCGAGCCATGTTAATCAATCAGTATGCTCATCTGACAGTTCTGTCAGAGTAAAATTTAGCAATAATGAAAGTTTGATTTGCACTGTTGTCAATTTTGTAAAGTACTTTTGTGTGTGTGTGTGTGTGTGTGTGTGTGTGTGTGTGTGTGTGTGTGTGTGTGTGTGTGTGTGCGTGCATATAACAGTGTTGTAATTACAATATCTTCATATAAACGTATGTCATTATGACCTATATGTCATGCTGCAGTGACTTAATTTTGTCATATTATGAAGTTAGTTCAGTTTCCAGCTCATTGATGGTCACAGCATCTAACAAATTTTGTGTATACATCTTGGTGATTGCAACACCCTTGTGCCAGAAGTAAGTAACTGTGACCTACATTTTGCTGTCTAGTATTCTACAGTGACTCAGCACAAAACTGGTTATGTATTGCCAACTAAAGGTAAAGTCTGAAAAGTGTAAAACTGAATTGCACAAAACTTAAGGAAGATAAACCCTTCCAAAAAAATGTAAACTTTAAGTACAACAAGATAAAATATAAAGCATAAAAATGTTAAAATTCTGTCACATGTAAAAGATAACACATCTAAGTTCTTTAAGAAATGATTTAAGCGGTTATATAAGCTGCATTCCCTTAAAAAGACAGATTTTCATGGGTCAAACATCCTTATACAGTTTCTTCAAGCAGTTTGCATCAAAATATTAATGTCCCAGAAGGTGGAAATTGACACAGTCTACAACAATGTGTTCCATATGCATTTCAGGTCAAAGTTCACTTTTCAGGATGAGTCCATTATCAGTTTCCAATATGCAATTGGCACAATACCACCTTGTCTGTTTTTTTTATATGAAGGATGCCACTCTACAACAGTATGCTTGTTTATGGAGTTTTCATTCCACATATTTTGCTAAGTGTGACAAACATGTTGATCTATACAGTATTGTTATACATTATAGTCTGTATATGGAATCATTCATTCGGAAGTGAATGACTAAAGGGCAGCTCTGGCTGCTTTATCTACACTTTCATTACCCTTTATGCCAGTGTGATTAGGCAACCAACATTACAAAATACTTTTCCCAGATTGTATGAGAACATCATGTGTCTGTAATATCTGGGATATGATTCGGTAGTCAGATTTAAGATTCTGCAAGGCTTTCAATGTGGAAAAGGAATTTGAAAAAAATGATGAAATTTGTTTTAGAGGTTTCAACATAGTTCCAAGCTTTCAGTATGGCCATGATTTCTGCAGAGAAAATTGAGGATTTACTGAGTAAACATGGCATAGAGTGTTGCAATGCCAGTTCCAACTTTGTCTCCATCTTTGTAACCATCTGTATACAGGGATGTATGATCATTATAGGTGACACTGATTTCATTGAATTTACTCTGAATTTGGAAAGGATTTATAAAGGACTTTTTGAATTGACATAGATAAAAAATATCATTGGGGAGGTTTTGATAACCACAGTGGTGATCTGGAATTGAAGAATGTTGCAATACATTATTTCCAACATTGATTTTTGTTGTTTCTAAGTGAGGACAAATTTTTATGCCATACTTTTTGTTTCTGAGCATACAAGATTTGGTATTTTGGCCATAAGACTACGTCATATGAGGAGTTTGGAGGATTGCAAGATATTTTGGTAGCCTATGGGAGAGCCATTTTCATTCATCTGAGATTTGTCTCAACATATAGTCCTTTTAAAGGGGAACTTGTATTAAATCCAGGCCTTTTCTACTTTTGTCCCTAAGGTATCTAACATGGAAGAAAAGTTAGTTTATGGTCAAAAATAAGCTTCAAAAGTTTGGTCTCCTTCACAACAGAAAGAAGACAATCATTGAGGTAGAACTTTTAGGTCAACATCAATACAGTGTAATTGGCAGAAGTGAATGAAGTTTTAAATTCACCAATTTGTAAATCCATTTTATATTGTCCATTTCTGAACTCTGTTTATGCTGATCTATAGTTCACATTTAATAGCATACATACTCTTTGATCTTTAACAGGTGAAAAATGTCAGTATACAATAAACACTTGATTGCTGGCTTGAGGCATTTCACCATGATGTTAATTTTGATGCTTAACAGGGTGGCAGACAATAGGTTGCCCTGAGGTACACTTGTTTCTTATGAATAGTTTTCAGAAATGGTGCTGCCTAACTTAGCTCTGAAACTTTCATAGTTAAATCTTACAAATAAAGTTAGGCATGCAGCCCCTTTGACCCAGGTTGAATTGGTCATTCATTATGTCTTACTTCCATGTGGCTTCATAAACATTCTTCAAGTCAAGAAAATGACAGCTACTCTTTTTTGAAAGCCTCTCTAGTGAATGCTTCAAATCTGACAGTATAGTCTATTGGGCTTCTCTGGTGTCTGAATCCACATTGAACAAATGATAGTATTTTGTTGGACTCAAGAGACGGGAACAATGTGTGTGGACTCCTTTTGTAATGAGAAAACACATATATAGTAATTTTTGTTTTGCTAAAGTAAGAGTTCTGATTTTAAATGGAAGCCTGCAATGTAAAATCATCTAGCGTCATAGCTTTTGGTCACATGATCATACCAATTGGTTATATATATGGCCCAACTTTGGTTGCAATTGTGGTGTGGCGTGAAGTGATGGAATAAGAAAAAGCTGAGTCATGACATCTATTTGAGTGAAGCAGTATATACCACCCATCTAGAGCAGTTACATCTGAATGTATGTCGCTGAGCAAGACAAATAGAATTAAGAATCTTGAAAGTTATGAAATTGGTCGTTTGTTACTTTGTCTCTGTTTGTCTCTCGGTTGATATTGAAGGAACGATGACCTTAAACCTGACTTACTCCATGACTCTAACCTATACCCAGTTGGTGACTTGGGACAAGACACAGTCAGCAACAGGAGCAACTCAGGGATAAGGAAAATGACTTAGTTGATAACCAGGCTATGAGATGAAGCTGTAAATATGGATCCCATTTGATCAAGACAGTTACAGCAGGGTTTCACTCCAACATAAATACATATCCAAAAGAATCCAAGAAAGTGAAACATGGGGTTGTGTGTTTGAGTGATTTCCACTACACAGTGCACTCCTATACAAAAAATAATTGTTGGCAGAGCATTTAGGTTTAAAAGACGTATTTCTGTTGTAAACTAATTACATGTATGTAAAATTTAAGTTGAAAGGTTCTTGAAATCACGATAATTTGTGAAAACTAGCATAAATTGAGAGGATCTAGACAAGAAGGTCACATTTAATAGGAAGCAGATTAGTTATGTGTTTGGTCCATTATGATGGTATTAATTTGCAAACATGTATATTAACCCGAGGCCATGATAAGATATCAATACCACTTGACCCCATTTTCTTTCACCCTTAGTGATTCATGGTCATTCTGATTGCTTACTGTAGATACAGGTGTAAAGATCTCAGCAGTGGACAGTACTGTACTAGTGTCCACTTGACCAAATTTTCTCTTCAAAGTGTTTTTTATTTACATATTGCCAGTGTCTGCAAAACAAAATATTATATATCAGGTAGGTAACTCACTACTTTGTTTTTTAGATTTATTTTGTTGTTGAGCAGTCATGCTATGACCTGTCTGTCAATCCAAGTGTTCATCTCTTCATCTTTCTGTTTTTGTTTGTGAACAGTAGCTTTAGTTCTAAACAACAGACTTTGACTAAACTCTATGGATAATTCCTTTAGATGAGAAAGAAGCTTCTTGACTTTGGAGTCAAAAGGTTAAAGGTTAAGATTATTGTGAAGGAAACATTAAAAAAGTTTCTGCATGCAAAAACTAATTTTTCTTTTTTTGACTTTGTACCCTGACAAATATTGTAAATGACTTGTACTTGGGGCAAGAAAGATAGTTATAGATTTTTGGAGGTCAAAAGATCAAATGTGAGGGTCACATGATAAAAGGAAGAGGTTTCCTTGCCAAAATGTATTTTCTTTGTCTTAGTTCCTTGACCAAACTTGGTGGATGACTTTCACTTGGAATAAGAAAAACGCCTTTCTTGTTTGGGTTGAAAAGGTCAAGGGTCAAAGTCACTGTATGTCAAGTAAGAAAACAATGGTTTCCACACAGTATATTTTTAATGCCAGACTACATTCAGTGACAGATTTTATGGATGGCGTACACAGAAGACAATTAAGAAACTGATCTAGTATCAAGGTAATTGTCATGAACAAGAGAATAGGTTTCGTAAAATAATTGTAACTACACAACATCATCATCATACAAAACATCTCTCAAAAACATTAGAAATGGTTTGGGAAATGATGGAACCTACTGCTTTTGGGGCTCCTTTGCTATTGCTGTTCAGAATTAGCCATGCCTAACTAGTATCTACATACAGAACTAAAAAAAGCTCAGGGCATATGTATAAGGTACCATTCATTGTTGTTATTTGTGTTTAACACCATTTCTTAGTGCGTGATAGGCTGGTTATTCATGGTGTCTGGCATAAGTGGTGGAGGAAGAACCCAGGAAAACCCTGGTAAGAACCACCATCCCACTGGAAGCTACTAACAAGCTTTCTCACATACTGACATTGGCCCAAGACAGGAACCCACACAGACAGAATACCATCTGTAGTACACATACTGACATTGGCCCAAGACAGGAACCCCCACAGACAGAATACCATCTGTAGTACACATACTGACATTGGCCCAAGACAGGAACCCCCACAGACAGAATACCATCTGTAGTACACATACTGACATTGGCCCAAGACAGGAACCCCCACAGACAGAATACCATCTGTAGTACACATACTGACATTGGCCCAAGACAGGAACCCCCACAGACAGAATACCATCTGTAGTACACATACTGACATTGGCCCAAGACAGGAACCCCCACAGACAGAATACCATCTGTAGTACACATACTGACATTGGCCCAAGACAGGAACCCCCACAGACAGAATACCATCTATAGTATTCTTGTTTATCTTGAAACAAATGATATGCTTCTTGCAGACTGAATGCAACAAGTAACAGTTATAGTCAATTTCTTGCAGACTGTCTTATTGGATTTAGTTTAATATATTGCATTCAGTAAGTTTGGTGTAAAAACTTCAAATATGAAGAATATTTTTTGCACTAGAGACGTCTCTGCTATAATGTACAATTTTCGTTATCTTTTATACACCAGTCATAAGGCAGAGTGTATTTTGCCGTAATGTCTATCAGTCTGTTACCAGTTTCATTTTCACACATTAACTCAAGTTGTCCATTTTCTACAGTTAACAAACTTTGTGAATGGCTTGAATTTCAGGTAAGAAAGAACCTTCTCAGTTGGTGTAAAGAAATCTGAGGTCATGGTCACTAAAAGATAACTTAAGTTCACCAACACCTAGTTACTGAACTTTGTGGTTTGTGTAAAGAAGAACCCAATAAGATTTTAGGTCAAGATCAAAGTCGCTATGAAAACAAAGAACAACAATGGTTTCTGCATAAAAGCTAAAGTTGTCCGCCATCTACATGTACCAAACTTTGAGGATGGTTAGTACTTGAGATAGGGAAGAACACTATCAAATTTGGGGTCAAAATGTCAAATGTCAAGGTCACTGTAATGGAAAGAAGAAGAATACTTTTTGCACAATAACTTCAGTTCTTCAGCATCTACAGGTATCAAACCTTATGGCTTGCTCGGACTTGTGGTAAGGAAGAATTGAATTGATTAGGTCAAGGTCACTGTGACTGCCACAAGAATAATGGTTTCTGCACAATAACTTAAGATTTCCATCATTTATAGTTACCAATCTTTGTGTATGGCTTGTACTTGGGGAAAGAAAGAACCCTGCCAATTATGGGGATCAAAAGATAAATTTTCTAGGTCACCATGATTAAAAGAAGAAAAGTAGGTTCTGATCAAAAAATTTAATTTGTGATCTACACAGAGGACTATTAAACATAAAAAAATAATAAGAATATTATAATTTTCTTTAGTAGACTACCTTAAAGTTTTAATAAAAAGGTCACTTGTAAATACGACTTATTAATTTTTATAGATTAATGGCATAAAATAGTAAAGGGTATATCCTCTTTCATATGCAAATTAATGATATACATGTATATACATGTATTTTGTGTACATGATTAGAAATATAATAGAAACATAACCCATGCTTATGTTGTTACCTAGAGGATAGTTTAACTGTATTATTTTCTTCACATTTGGGAGCTTTTATCTTTGTTTATATCCCAGATTCCTGAATCAACAAATAAATTTAGTTATTTTTGTCTACCCACACCCTCTCCCCCATTCTAACATGGTGAGATGATAACAATTCAAAATCATGAAATCTGACTAGAACCTTTATGACTGAGCTGTAGAATTACTTGGCAGACATGAACATTAACCAGATTTCATTGCCCAGACCTTGACCTTAGAGATAAAACTTGAGGCAGAAAAAAATTAAAAAAGCATAAGTGTGATATTTTTCATTCCTGTACCTCAAACAGCACTCATGATATAAAACAGAAACAGTAAGAAGCTTTAAAATATTCAACTGTGACATTGACCTTTGTGCTTAGACTTAAACATGCTGTGCAGG
Organism: Megalonaias nervosa; assembly: GCA_016617855.1. Classification (NCBI taxonomy): domain Eukaryota; kingdom Metazoa; phylum Mollusca; class Bivalvia; order Unionida; family Unionidae; genus Megalonaias; species Megalonaias nervosa. The sequence goes on from JAECUM010001080.1 coordinate 224,246, forward strand.
GGTTTTAATAACAATATATAAGTATATAATATATAGGAAGCAAGAAGGCAAAAGTATCTAAAATCTAAACTAATGTAACTAAAATCTAAACTATTGACCTGTGCCCTTAAACTTGAAGATAGGACCCTAATGTGGTATGCAATACTGTCATAACTCCCCTCCCAGCTTTGTTGGGGTGGGTGTCATGGGTTTGGTTATCGTTATCTAGAGGTGATCGCCTACATTTGTAATTTGCCCGGAGCGAGTAAGTATCAATAGAAATTGTGAAATTTACAGGTGGAATAGATAAAGATCTGAGCAGGTATATAGAACAAAAAGACACGAGCCCCCGTACATGTACATACCATAAAATTTAATCAAAAATTCACAGACAATAAAATTCAGAAACAATTGTAATAATACATTACATTAGCAAGATACACTTACTTGATTCAAATTTTCAAAACAAGTTTCAAAATACAAATATGCTTTTACAATAGCTGATCTGTTAAGCGATAGAATTTAAATCATCATCAAACTGAGTGAAATCGAACACTGCTTTGTACAGATTCATAACCTGATAGTTTTTGCATCAGTCCAATCTCTCCAACTGTTCCTTTGGCTTCCTGTGCCTGTAAGTCTGGGTCCTTTCACTTCCCCTTTTTCTGAATTCTCAGGTGTATTGATGTCTTGAGCCTTCCAACTTGTGTGGTCACTTTGGCTTGCAAGTTCGTGATACATCACGTAGAACCTGGTGGCTTGCAAATCTGTGATACGTCACGTAGACCCTGGTGGGACAAATCTCACCTTGTAAAAGTAAACAAACGACACCCTAAGTGTACTGCTGTATACCCCTCCTGAGAGGAACTCCTAATCTTTTCTTGTTACTGTCAGATAAATTCTATCCTAATTCAAACAGATCCTATGGCCATCTGGTCTTACCTAAACAATGCGGAGTGTACAAACCTAGCTCCCTAAGGTTAATGTACTCCCAATGGCTAGTTCAATTACTGGCGGACATTACACAAATGACTGAATGAAATTCCTTACACTACGGTATTTATAACAACAATCAAGTAGTTATCATGCGTGAACTCATATCGGAGAATTCACACAGGTTCTCACATCTCAACTAAAATAAGGCATGAAATTCTAGATACCTAATTTCCTATATAAAATAAGGCATGAAATTCTAGATACGTAATTTCCTAGAATAATCGAGACTATACCTTCAAACGAGCCGTCAATGTATATATAAAGAAACATATCATTGTTCAGACTCAGATAAATGAACTCAACACAGTTATACCATATCAAGAAAATTGATCTACGAATTTAAACAAATAAATCCATGCAAATACAAGCAAATAAATCAAACAAATTATCATAGTAGTATCAATGAATTACATAAAAATTGATGCAAATACCTTGTGCTTTCAAGCTTTTTGTGTCTGTCGATTTTTCCAGACAATCGCTTCCTCTGGATGATTTTACGAGTGAATTTACTTCTTAAATCCCTCGGAGTCCCCTTACATTTGTTTCTCTTGCAGACAAAAGCGTAGACTGATTTAAAATCGTTGCGATACACATTTTAAACTGATAGTTTTCGAGAGGAAATCATGCTCCTTTTTCACAGTGTAACCAATCTGAATTAAATACATGTCCCGCCTGAACTAGGCTCAACCAGTGCAGTTTGCCTGACAGACATTGATTACCCAACTGATTCCTGGTAACTTTCAGAAATGACAGTTTTCCATACCGATCAGAAGTTGACCCCTATCCTGTTCAGTTTAAACAAACGTAGCCTTAATCAAAAATCGCTAAACTCATGACAGACTGTACCAATCTGTGCATTACGGCGGTTTAAACTCGTGCCAGCCCCCATAAATCTAATTAATCGTTCGCCTATCCAACTTAATATTTTCTTGATAGATCAACAGAAATTTGACCCTTTACAAATACACGTTCCAGTGATGTATACTAAGTTTGATTCCTGCGTCTCAAATGGCCTTAAAGTTGTAAAGCAGAGGAGGAAAGTATGATTGAAGGAAGACACATTATGTTGAGTTTAAAGATGGCACCTCAAAGCAGTGCATAACACCATCTACTGATGATGTAACAAGTATAGATTTATACAGTAATCCCTTTAAAAGTTATGGAAAGCACATAGGAAAGTGTCACAGATGGATCTACGGTAGCATGGGTATTTTGTCTTTTTATTATATGACTCTTGAAATTAATAGTTCAAGCAATATTACTTAGTACATACTTATCTCATTAGCTATGCCTAATAGCATCTTTATCTCATTAGCTATGCCTAATAGCAGGGCTTGCAGCTGTTACCAAACTTGAGTGACCTATTATGTAATACAGGGCAGCTTGTGGGAACTCAAATTTATTACATCTTTTTCTTTGTATGGGTGATGAATTAGTAGCTGGGCTACCACATGTGACTGCTCAGCACAGAAGTATGTAACAAGGGTTAGCTTGTGGGACCACACCTTACTTGTGATCACTTGATGTTATGATCAAAGATTAATTGCAGGGCTGCCAGTTGTTACTGACAAGACTGATGTCATATTATTAAGTAACAATGGTCAGTTTGTTGAATAACAACTTTACTATGTACCTTATCATTATCTATGACTTTTTATAGCCATTCTGTAGTGTTAAATCAGCATTTCTCTCTTGATGTTTATGTTCCATTTATGTGTCAGTGGTGTTGAAATCAGAGCCCTGTACCAGATAATTAATGTCTCAGTGGTGTTGAAATCAGAGCCTTTTGCCAGATAATTAACTTAAGATAGCTTGTGAGAAAGTGAATTTCTTAAGATCCAACTGGAGTGTGTTTAGAGGCAGGGTAGAATTTTTAATGGAACTTAGAAGCAGGAATAAAGATGTATCCTCAAGTGCCGTATATACTAGCTTACTGCAAACAATTAAGAACCTAATCTGCCAAAGCATAATGCACCTGCAGGTCAGGGTCTATGATGTTTGTTCCACTGATTACTCCTAACAAACTGCACAGACCCAGATCTATCAGCGCACTATGTAACAGCAGATCTGGATCTGTGCAGTTTGCAGTTGGACTTGTCTTATAAGTAAGTGTATATGATAGGTCTATGGCTAATTCCACAAACCTATGCCAATGTGAATACCTAATGAAGGAAAATGTAACCCCCTACAGAGAACCTAGATGAATAGCAGGGTAAGCAGACTTGAATGATAGGATAGTGTTATGTAACACTGGTCAAGTCTCTGTGTGTGTGTGTGTGATTTAGATTTTTAATGTAGCTTTACCAATTTTTCAGTCATATCCCTACGATGTCTGTAGTGTGGCAGTTTATAGTGATGTCTAGCACTGGGGCATCATGCTGCAGACATGTGGCATAATCTCCCACCCAGTCACATTATCCTGACACCAGGCCAACCAGTCCTAACACTAACCACTTAATGCCGATTACCAAGCGAGGCAGCTGCTAGTACGATTTTTATAAGTCTTTGGTATCCCGCATCTGATGCAGATGCTTTAACCACTTAGGCCACCAGAGCAGTTGGTCAAGTCTGTCTGTCTGTCTGTTGGATTAGAGTAACTTTCGCCCATTCAGGCATGTGCAACTAATTAATGTTGGCAGAGCCACTACTTAGTTTCTCAATGGCTAACCATCACTTTAATGTATGAATAGCATACTTAGTAAATCAAGGGGTGAGAAAGCAGCCACACACCTGACAACTCGCTGGTACCATGCCAGCATGCACTAAATGGATATTAGTGTGTTGTGACAAATGGGAATCATACCATGCTTTTGTCCTATAATGTTTGTCTGTCTGCAGCCTGGGATGGAAATTGTAAGCAAGGGTTGTGCAGACACTGGTTGGGTCCGCTTCATCCTGGGATTGTCTGGCCAAAAATTGTTGCCTTACCCTGAGTTTTGAATAGATTGTACCTGTGTCATCTTTAATTTAGCTTAATTTAATGATGAGATGGTATTGGTTCCAGTCCCCTATCTATGCACCTTTTATTTTAGATTTGCTTACCGTAGTTGTTATAATCTGTGCCACCTTGTCCACTGAGTGGACTAGACTAGTGACTGATGTTGTAGTATGATGTAACAAAGGTCAGCTTGTGGGGACCACAGTCTTACTTAGTACCTCCTTATTTTATTATATGTGACTAATAGGGTAACCAGTAATTATCAGGTACAAGTGTTAAGTGATCAGTAGTGTTTTGTAAGACGTGCCAGCTTGCTGTCATTTCTTTTTTTGCACAACCTTTGTATTTTTATATCTCTTGTTGTAAAATTGCCCCTAATGATTGAGTTGAGATTTTTTCATTGATTTTTGTGGTAAGTGTTTCTTTTGTATATGTAAGATGTTTTATTTACCCTGACAAAGAATTTGTTTAGCTTGAAACATTAGAAACCATTTTGAATTTACCCTGTTAACAAATTTTACACATATATATATATATATATATATATATATATATATATATATATATATATATATATACTTGCTTAGAAGTCAAGTCAAACTGCAAACAACAAAGATCATGATCAGCCATAGCATAATGTACCTGCAAATGAGTGTTTATATTTTTTGTCTATTGATTACTCCTAACACCCAGATCTGCCAGTGTGTTATGCACAAAGAGATATGGATCTGTGCAGTTTGCATTATGTGCCAGCAGATCTGGATCTGTGCAATTTGCAGTTAGACTTGACTTATAAGAGAGTATATATGATATATGAGTTTTAATAGCTTAGAAAGTATGACAGATTTAGTTCATATTTTGAAGTTAACTCACTTTTAAGTTAAAGAAGCAAGAGTCATTCAAAAGATGCTGATGCTGCCCTGTCGGCAAACAATTTCTAGTGATTCATAATAAGACACTTTGTTCTTTCCTTGTAACTCTTTAATATTGAAACCATCACCAATATTCTTGAGTGACATGATTTTCAAATTAGGCATTATGTATTGGATGTTTGATTAGCATCAGTTAGTACAAACTAAACACCATTATAAATTTCAGTTGAACACCAATGTTGACATGAACATCCATTCAAGAGAATTAGTGACAAGGTTTTTGATATGTTCTTGTGGACTCCATATTAGGGTCAGATCAGTGCCATTATTATTCAGAACTAACCAGATATCATAAGTATAACTAACCAGATATCATAAGTGTAACTGGTGGAGGAAGAACCTGTTGTTGTTGTTGTTGTTGTTGTGGGGCTTAACGCCATTTTTCAGCACACGATAGGCTATACATGGCGGCCAGTATTAATGGTGGAGGAAGAAACCGGGAAATCCCCGGAAAGAACCACCGACCCACAAGAAGCTAGTGGCAAGCTTTCTCACATACCTACACATTTCTCTTCTTTTGAAAACCTCATGAGAAGTAGCAATAACAAGATTTGAAGATGGTTGCTATGGTGGCCATACTGTATGTCAGATTGATTTTATCAATCTTGTCCCATCTGCATCAGTTTTTTGTGCAAGTAAATTCAATCCTGATCCATATTACATCATAAGATATGTCAAAACATTCAAGAAATTCTTCCTTTTTAAGTGCTTTTCATGTCCCCAATTTTCCATAAAGTTAATGAAATTTGGAATTAGCCTCAGTTTCTCCACTTCTAATCCCCATTACAATACTGCCACTATCCACTTCTAATCCCCATTACTTCCAATACTGCTTCTCTAAGACCAGACACATTGTTTTTTGTTGTGTCACCCATGTTTCTGAGCTTCTGGGTAGGGTAAGGGCTGAGTTCCAGATATACCAATTAATCAGCCATTGTCACTTTTGACCTGACTGCCTTTAATCCTCTAAAGAAATACAAAATTAATATCTATTTGTCATGCACTCTTTCATCTTTCTAGTTCCAAAGAACCATCTTGTATTTACTTGCATCATAGAAGCCAAGATTTTTCCTTTCTTATGTTAGGAAATACAAGGTATCCTTAGAAAGAAAATTTGAATGTTTTCATTATCTGTATCATAATTCCTCAGTGGCTGTAATGTATCTCATTATTTGTGTGAAATAGGTGCTATTTTTTTCATATTACCATTTTCTTATTCATATATATGATTCAAATAATTGTAGTAAGTGTCTGAGAATGTTGACATAGGAGCTAGAAATAGGGAAAAACCATACGATAAATGAAATAGTGGCCTGTTCAATAAATTAAATCTATATTACCAGTACCAGTAAATTAGGTTAATATATTCTAGTTTTGCCTGGTATGCAAATAAAGTGTATAGTGTTGACAGTCCAAATGTAAAGTTTTTTTTACATGTGCTAATATACTCCTTAGAAAAAATGTAAATATTGGCATATGTAATTAAGAGGGTTAAGCAAAGTGAGGGCAGGCTGACCTCAGCTCTAATCCAGTATTAACCTGATACAGTTGCCTACTGGCTTGTACAGTATAAGACAAGCTGACCTCAGTTCTAATCCAGTTCTAATCTGACAGAGTGACACAAGATAGGGATAGTTGCACATACTTTGCCTTCCATCCTCACAATTCAGCTGGCACAGGATGGGTATGGTCATGAGGGGATTTAGGAGTGAAGAAGAAGAGAGGAAATGATCATGAGTTTTCTAATGTATGAATGAAGCTCTCTCTCTCTCTCTCTCTCTCTCTCTCTCTCTCTCTCTCTCTCTCAGGTTATATTGCTTTTAAGTAAAGTAAAATTGCAAACAACAAAGATCCTGATCTGCCATAGCATAATACACCTGCAGACCTGGGTCTGTATTGTGTGTTATATTGCTTACTCCTAACAAATTGCACACACCAAGATCTGCCAGTGCATTATGCACCAGCAGATCTGGATCTGTGCAATTTGTAGTTAGACTTGACTTATAAGAGAGTATATATGATTTATGAGTTTTAATATCTTAGACAGTATGACAGATTTAGTTCATATTTTGAAGTTAACTCACTTTTAAGTTAAAGAAGCAAGAGTCAGTTGAAAAATGTTGACACTTTCCTGTCAGCAAAATGTTCCGGTAATTCATAATAAAACCTTTTTTTATTTTTTTTAACTAATGCTGAAACCATCAATAATATTCATGAGTGACATGATTTTCAGATTAGTCAATATGACAGCCATATTGGATGTTTGATTAGCATCAGTTAGGGCAAACTAAACAACATTATAAATTTCAGTTAAACACCAATGTTGACATGAACATCCATTCAAGAGAATTAGTGACAAGGTTTTTGATAGGTTCTTGTGGCCTCCATATTAGGGTCAGATCAGTGCCATTATCATTCAGAACTAACCAGACAGATATCATAATTACTTTTCTGGTTTGGTTTTGTGGATTTAATGCCATTTTGTAACAGGTGATACATGATGGTCAGTATAACTGGTGGATGAAGAACCAGGGAAAACCCCCGGGAATAATCTCCAAACAAAGAGGAAGCTACTGGCAAGCTTTCTCACATTCTTACATGTTACTCTTCTTGTGAAAACCCCATGAGAAGTAGCAATAACAAGATTTCAAGATGGTTACCATGGTGGCCATACTAATTGATTTTATCTATATTGTCCCATCTACATCATTAGTTTTGTTTTTGCAATCCTAGTCCATTTTACATCACATGATATGTCAAAACTTTCAAGAAATTCTTCCTTTTTAAGTACTTTTCATGTCCCTAATTTTCAGTAAAGTTAATGAAATTTGGAATTTGCATCTGCTTCTCCACTTCTGATCTCCATTACAGTACTTCCACTATCCACTTATAATCCCCATTACTTCCATTACTGCCTCTCTAAAACCAGACAGAATGTCTTTGTTGTGTCACATGTGTTTCTGAGCTTCTGGGCAATGAAAGGGCATGAGCACTCTGAGTTCCAGATATACCAATTACTGAGTCCTTAAGATTGTCACTTTTGACCTTATTGCCCCTAATCTTTGAAGAAATACAAAGTTAAGATCTATCTCTCATGCACTCCTACATCTTTCCAGTTCCAAAGAACCATCTTGTATTTATTTGCATCATGGAAGCCAAGATTTTTCCTTTCTTATATTAGGAAATACAAGGTATCCTTAGACAGAAAAGTTGAATGTTTTCATTATCTGTACCATAGTTCCTCTATAGTCATAATGTACCTCATTTTGTGTGAAATAAGTGCTATTTCTTTCTCATATTATCATTTTCTTATTCATATATATGATTCAAATAATTGTAGTAAGTGTCTGAGAATGTTGACATAAGAGATAGAAATAGGGCAAACAATAGGATAGCTGAAACAGTGAACTGTTTAATAATTTAAATCTATATTACCAGTACCAATAAAATGGGTTAATATATTCTAGTTTTTCTTGGTCTGCAAATAAAGTATATAGTATTGACAGTCCAAATCTGAAGTTTTTTTTTACATGTACTTACATACTCCTTAGAAAAAATGTAAATATTGGGGTATGTAATCAAGAGGGTTAAGCAAAGTGAGGGCAGGCTGACCTCAGCTCTAATCCAGTATTAACCTGACACAATGGCATACTGGCTTGTACATTATAAGGTTACAATATAGGGATAGTAGGGCATACCTTGCCTTCCATCCTCACAATTCAGCTGGCACAGGATCAGCCAGGTCTTGAGGGGCTTTTGGAGTGGAGAAGAAGAGAGGAAATGATTATAAGGAGTTTTCTAATGTATGAATGAATCTCTCTCTCTCTCTGGTTATATCTTATAACAAGTTATGACAATATACTGCATATTTTGGTTTAAGTTGGACTTTAAATTAGAATAAACTGTAAATCTGAGAAGAAAGGATACCTTTTCAATGTACGAGTGACAACATAATGTTGCATCTCCTAAAAAAGAGGATCAAACTCTGGACTGCATAGGAGGAAAGCATGTGTGTGCTGCTGCTTCATCTTGGCACCTTAATTTAATCAAGTTATGTGTAGGCACATCAATTAGGATGGAGAGAGATTCTGGTTCTGGTAACATATCAAGATGCATTAAATGTATACATATCAGTCATGCCTGTAGTTAAACATAAACCCATGTTAAACAGTTTTGACGATTTCAAAGCATTTTTCTTGTACAAAGAAGGATCTTGTTTTCATTTTTTAATAATCTAGTTTCCTTCAAATGAACACTTGCTTACAGAATATTAATATCTTGTTGCAGTTATGATGGTGGGAAGGAAATCACTTGAAGATCAAGTGTGCGTCGTTAAAAATATTGTGCTCAAATTTTGTCAACATATTTTTCTCTTGACATGGCATAACTGGCTATTGAATGGTTACTGCTGAATTACACACCATACAGAAATAAGCAAACAAGTACATTTGTTTTCTTTTCTCTTTTTGATCAATTACAAGCTTTTGAGGTGAAGGAATTACATGTGTTTGTGATATTTTTGTTAAAATTTGTGTTCTCATAAGTGCTATTATTTTTGAATTGGGAATTTCCCTTTTATATTTTCACTGTTGATCATCTTGCATATTTTATGAGCAAGATTACTGAAGAACAAACCAACAGAGTGTAGGTTTGAAAAATTTTCATATTTGAAAAGCACATAGGTAAAATATAAATGTTGTGAAATGAATATATCACAAGCATGGTGTATTTTCATTTGCAAGTCCTTTTAACTGATCAATACAATGGCCCCTCACCATAAAACCACCAATTATACTGCTGCCTGTCTTATACTGCAGTGTTCTTGGCTTGTAACCAGTTATATGATTATACATAATTAAAATTCTATTTTTGTTTTTTTAATGCAAAATCAGAACAGACCTGTATTGGAACTTCCCCCAGTACATGTATTAGGTTGTCGTTTATAATGTGGGTCATTTTATGGCTGCCATTAACAGTACTATAAAAACTAAGCACTATATATATATATATATATATATATATATATATATATATATACATATACGCACTCTGTGTGTGTGTGTGTGTGTGCGTGTGTAGTACTGTATATACTCAATTATAAGTCAAGTCAAACTGCAAACAACAAAGATCCTGATCTCCCATAGCATAATGTGCCTGCTGATCAGGGTCTATGCTGTTTGTTCTACTGATTACTCCTAACAAACTGCACTGACCCAGATCTGCCAGCGCATTATACTATGGGAGATCTGGTGTTTGCAGTTGTGCTTGTCTTATAATCGAGTATATATGGTATATCAAGAGTATGCAAGATTAAGTGTACAGCTGGTTGCTAAACATCAAACAGTATTGTGTGTCATGCAAGTCTTGCGTAGATTTGATTTAATTTCAATGTTAACTTGTCACTTTAATCTCTTTTTTCTACAAGAAATAGATTCAACAAATTGTTTTTCCTTGCTGGTGTAAGAAAGACACTAATTGTGCTTAATCATTACAGTTCAAGTATGTAAATACAAATGGTATATTTAACTATATTTAACAATGAAGTGGATCTTTTATGGTGGAGTCAGTTGGTTTTTTTTGTTTTTTTTTAAAGAACCTTGTACCACATTTACCAGCTTAATTACTCCATTCTTTCCAGGAATAGGATTATCTACATAAAGAAAAGGTCAAAGAGTAGGTCAGTTTCATCCAGAGTTGTGTGAGCTACCAGTATATAATTTTTCATGTTTTCAGTACAGAAATTTGTGTTAAGGCAGGTTACCTTTTGCATTTCACATGCCAGCATTTATTTTCATTTCTAGGGTTAAATCTGACTGCAGCCCTTTGAAATTCAAAATCAACAACAACTGAATGAGAGCCAGTGGTCAGTAGGTGGTTATCAGTTGTGAACAGCATAGACTCAGGTTTGACCCTGCTTTATGTACCTTATATACTCGCACATAAATCAAATCCAAGAAAGACTCAGATCTGTCAGTGCATAATGTATCAGCAGATCTAGGTCTATGCAGTTTGTTAAGAGAATTCAGTTGAACAAACAATATAGACACTGTAGATTGACATGGGTAATGAATTATTTTGGCTAACACAATTTTTCTCTGACCTTCTCACCCCATGTTAGAGATTTATGCAACTCTCTAAAACAGAGTTCGAAAGATCAGAGAAAACTTGGATGCTGTTTTGACTCTTGTTTATACTGTATTTTTTTAAGTGGGGTGACAAAGGCGATGCTCACACCATTTTGTCCAGCACAAACTTCTGACAGCCACAGTTGCCATCTTGAAAATCTCGTTAAAGCTACTCCTCCAGAATGGATGGTCATATGAATGTGCTGATATGACATACAGTATGGCCATTGTGGCAGCCATCATGAAAATCTTATTACTGCTACTCCCCCTGGATAGAAACTCTTATTGACACGGGGTTTGCACCAAAAGTCTTCATATGATACCTAGTTGGTCCTAAATGAAAATGGTTGTAGTCATACATCCAATATGGCTGCCATCCTGACTGCTATAAAAATCATGTCACTTCTCCCCCTGAATTGATTATCTTTATGACATTGGGGTTTTCATGAAATTTTTTTTATTGATGTCTGCTTTGTTATAAATAAAAATGATGCCAAACTGACATCCAATATATGAACAGCAGAAGCTAACTTTAAAATTTTGTTATTGCTGAAAAATATTAGACATGGTTTCAGCACCCAGCAGTTCAAAGGAAGAAACTGTCTTATGTTGAGTTCTTGGTTCTTTTGACCAGGTGGAGCATCAGTTCCTTCATGTGACTCTTGGTAGGAAAATGTTTTAAAAGATAGTACAAGCAAAGGGTATAATTAAGAAATTCAGTTTGTCATAACACACTGGTTTAGATTTGTGGTTGGTGCAGATGCACTTTTACTCCTTTAGTCCATTTGGGGAAAACTTATTTACAAATAGTCAAAATGGGGGTACATGTATTTCTGAACTGAATTTGTCATTGCTTTCCCACCCACACTGGAGCATGTTCTTCAAACTTTGCAGGCTAGATATGCAATTGGTACAGATGTGCAACAAGGTTTTGCTCTTTTCCTCTTATTCAGTTTGAGAGAGAAAAATTTAAACAGTGTGAATTTGGAGAATTAAGCTTGCCACTGCTTCTGCTTATTAAACTGCTCGCGAATTTTATTGATCCCACCATATCTGTGAAGAGCAAGTAATAGTATTTATTGCTGTGTATTAATCTCTCTGTCCATCTATCCATCCAACTTGTCATTGCTTCTTCTATACTACTTGCAGATTTATAAAGATTTGAATCAGACTGCATTTCTCATTGTCCCATTATGGTTGAAATTTCTTAAAAAAATGTGTCCAAAGTGTGCATTTTGAGAATTCAGCTTGCCATTGCTTCTCACTGCACAATAATTGGTAGATTTTATTGAAACTTTGTTGGCTAGATGTGTGATTATGCATGTGAGGATTGTTATGGTTGGAGTGGGGTGCTCCCAATGTTTTATTTAAACTATTATGTAAGTCCCACCCAGGCCCTGTTTTGTTGGAAGTTAAATTTAGTGAAAGACAGATCTAAAGCTCTGAGCCCCCAGTCAGCAGTGCTGATGGTTAGATGGTTAAATATACATAAAAGGTTGAAATTCAGTGAATAATAATTTAAGAACAATTCAATAATCAAATGACTCAAATTTCCAATTACACTCCTTCTGCTCGACCCTTTAATAAGCCTATTGCATCACTTGATTGGCAGTGTGAGATTGATTTCCACTTGTCCTTGTATATCTACTCATCTGGTGTATCCTTTCTCTCTCTTATTTCTCCCACTTCCTTCTCCACTTCCTCCTCGACTTTTCTCCAAACCTCCTCCTTCTCGACTTTCTCTAGACTCCTTCTCCTCCTCCACTTTCTCTAGACTCCTTCTCCTCTGCCTCCTCCACTTTCTCTACCATGACTACTCTTCTGTTGACTTTGACTGTCTTGGCTACAGCCTCAGTTCCGTCTAAAACTCTTGAAGACTCAGGACCCAATGGAACCCAAAGTTCTGTGTCCCCTAAAAAACTTCCTGTGAAAACACAAGGATGGTACAATCTTTTCCTTAGCCCTCTCATCTCACACCACACACAGCCTATCATCAGATAACAGCTATTAAATTTCTTCGGTCACGCATTCGTTCACATTGAGATACCCATACATTCTTGTACAGTAATATAGCACAGTATCAATTAATTCTCATACATACATCAATAAATTCCATCACATCAATACATACTCTTAATCCCGTTATACTAAACAATATCACAATAATCAAACACATTTCTTTACCTTACAACTTGTACAAAGTACGCAAATATTCAAATATCCATGCTCTGATATATTCAAACATCCATAATAACTTATCTTACATACATCAACCATTCCAAATTCACAATTCAAGCATGTGTAAATTCTAACATAACGCATTAATAAATGTAATAGTTTACTACGAAGTAACCTAATAGCGAATTACAAAATTAATTCTGACCACAAGCTAACAATCTACATAATTCTGCCTTGCATCTAATAATTCTCTACGTAGGCTCAAGCCCATTTCTCAAATACACATGCAAGTGAAACACTACAAAGGTAATTATACGTACTAAATGATCCTAGTAATTAAGTATACATACTATAAATAATTACAATTATGATGCTGTAATATTCTGCAAAAATCGAGCAAATAACTTGCTGACCTTTTAGAAGCTTTGTCTTTCCTTACAATCTACCGCTAAGTTTTGCCACCGAATTATGAGTGGTTTCTTCTCGGAGCAAACCCTATTGATCCGCAATCCTTTCAGGCAAATACTTACTTTTCTTAATTATCTTTCGGTTCGGAATTGTAATCACATCCTCTATCTCAATTCTGATTGGATATCGCTGTGAGCCGATCCAATGAAACTTAGCAGACAATGTCCCTCTCGCTGTCTGTCAATGTGGGGATGGGTAAGAATATGCCCCATTCACCACGTGGACTTCCTTTTGATCTTTGGACTAATCTTTAACACATAGATGTGATAACTGCAAAGCATTTGTTAAGATGGTGCGATCTATTACCTTTGCTGATTCAAGATTCCGGTCTCCGGCTGGTCATGTAACCTTGCGTAACAGTTCAACACTAGCCCGCAGCAATCTTTAGACATCAAACACATGGCTGTGGTAATATTCCCAAGACAGGTAGATTGTAGCTTATACATGACTTTATAGCTGGGGCTTTGCAAACATGACAATGCAGATGCTCAATAAAGTGTTACTTTTCTCGTTAGTCCCATTTATGAGGACTTTTCTTAACAAAATTCCAAAAATTATGTATTTAGGGAATTTGGTTTCTCATTGCTTCTAATTCCACATGGATTGGAGGATATTATTTGAATTGTGTAGACTTGATGTATAATTGGTGTAGATATATGTTAAGGCCTGCTGTGTGATTGGTGTAGATATATGTTAAGGCGTGATATGTGATTGGTGTAAATATACATTAGGATATGTGATTGGTGTAGATATACATTAAAGCATGATATGTGATTGGTGTAAATATACATTAGGGCATGATATGTGATTGGTGTAAGTATACATTAGCGTGTGATATGTGATTGGTGTAGACATACATTAAGGCATGATATGTGATTGGTGTAGATATACATTAAGGCATGATGTAATTGGTGTAAATATACATTAGGGCGTGATATGTGATTGGTGTAGATATACATTAAGGCATGATATGTGATTGGTGTAGATATACATTAAGGCATGATATGTGATTGGTGTAGATATACATTAAGGCATGATATGTGATTGGTGTAGATATACATTAAGGCTTGATATGTGATTGGTGTGAGATTGATGTAGATGTACATTAAGGCTTGGTGTGTGATTGGAAGTATTTTGCACCCTAGGCGAAACTTTCACCTTGAGCTCTCTTCCCCCTCAAGGCATCACTTATTATAAACTGTCCATGAGTATTAATACATGTTCAGCTTGATAATTTATTTATTTCATTCTTTAGTTTATATATTTAATGATAATAAATGAATGACCTGACAGTGCACTTTGTTGTTCATGTTCCCTCTACCCCTAAATCTTGGTGCCCTAGGCAGCCACCTAGTTTGCATATTGGTGATTGGTGTAGATGTACATTAAAGTTTGATGTTTGATTGTTACAGATACACATTAAGACTTGATATGTGATTGGCGTAGATATTCATTAAGATTTTATATGTGATTG